>SZWC01010358.1:61020-91918 GCA_023375785.1 Penium margaritaceum
ACCTCATGCGGTTGTGTCTGCCTGCCTTACACAAAAGTGCCCCTTGGCTAGGCTCAGCTTGATGGGTGATGGAGCCAACCAGCCACCGGCTTGCGACGTGGTTCCAGCCAACGGTCTGACTGCAGGGTTTGACCGTGCCGAGGCCACTTGGTGTGTTTGATGGACTCAGCACCATTTGGTGCTCCAGTCAGATGAATTTTTATTGCATCCATGTATAAAGCCGCAAATGAATCTAGTGCACACGTGACTACTGTATCCACGCAAAAAATCGGATTCAAACCAGAACGGCTCAGGGATGTGAAATGCGGAAAAAAAAGGGGTGAAAAGAAAAAGAATCAGGCAAGATATGTTGAACAAGGTCCACCACAGCATTGCCGCATTTTAGGGAGTGCGGCACTAATGGAGGAACGACGGCCAAACATTATGCTTTAGCTGAAACATTTCACTTATGCATTAATGTTTTGCGCCACGTCAGTGATCGATACGATCATAACATGATCCCCTTCCTTTTACATCCATGAATAAGGGTCATGCACATTTAAGTCTTACAACAAACCAGACTTGGAATCATAGAACAAGAACCTTCGAAGGTTCAAACCAACATTTCCCAAACCGATGGCATTGCCTAGAAGACATACGAAGTGGAACCCACATGGATAGATGTTTTTAGATGGGAAAACTGCTTCCAAGCAAGTAAGTCCACAAAGTAGGTGTTTACTTTGATGAGCTGTCATGCTCCAGCAAAGGGAAACCATGGACCACCCATCAAGGTGCATCGGCACCTTGATGGACGCCGACATGCAGTGGCGGAAAAATCTAGTCGCTAACCGGGCGGTGGTGCAACCGCGTCTGCTCGTGTTCGAGACTGACCGGACAAAAGAATGACATCGATGCTACATCAATGTGTACCAATGTACCGATGTCGTTGGGTTCCCCATGCAACGGACCCCGGTAGTAACACTGTCGTGCATTGTATGGAAAATTGTTAAGCTTGTCCAATACAAGAGGTCGTCAAAGCATAGGTCTTCCAGCACTCGTGTCTACCTCGATGTGATGATGGATGAGACTATGATTCCATAGCATAGATACCTAGACGGAGGGCACCTGAAGCCTACTGTCTCCACATTTGAAGGAAGAGTAGGCACCATCGAATACCATGTGCTCAAAGACTTTGCACTATGTGGAGGTAATCTTGGGCAGTGTGATGTGCTTGGGCACACGAACCCATTTCCCTAGACCTGAAGGGTTCTCATTGCATGTTCCAAGGTACAACAAGCAAAATCATGAATAACATGGTGTGTGAAACCCAAAGAAATGACTTTATGAATGTTTTGAGAGTGGATGAAGAAACTCCACATGCTTTTATGTAGTTGTTCTTAGCACGAGTACTCGTAATTTCCCAAGCACATCAGAAGCATGATTGATTGTGTGAAGTGGGTCATTCCTACGAAAGTTGGGAGCTTCAAGTGTGATCATTCAAGAAAGGTGATCAAACGCAGATGACTCAAGTAATGTCATCCCCCTCCAAACCCGATTTCATTGTTTCATCCCGTACTTACTTGGGTGAAAAAAAAGTTAGAAAAATGTATACATTAGCATGGTTTGTTCTTTACACACACAATACTAAGGCATGTCTAGAGTATATATTAATCCCCATTGGAGCGCTTACACATCCCATATATAACCAATCACATGACCATTGAAATTGAATACAAGAAAATGTAATGGGAAGTGAGAAAAAAAGTGAACATCAACTGTTCACCAAAACTACTTTGTTTCGTAAACGTACTTACATTCTTTCAACGTTTGAAGAGGAGTGTGTATGTGGGTTCCAGTCACATGTGTTCATGTTTACAATTATCGAGAAATCCATTGATACATGAATACACCTTTTTACATAAAGATTATGGAGTGTATGAAATTGGGTCAATTAAACATACCTGACACATCCAAGGATGCTCTGTGCTTCTTGGAACATCCGGCAGATGTCCGAGGAAAAACATTGGAGAGCATTGGTAACAAATTACGCTTTTCCATTGCATGGATCATTGATCGTTGCTCATCACCTTTGAAGGCTGCATGTGGTGCTTTTAGTCACTCTAAGTTGTTTTCAACCAACGGTGAATACCAGAGAGTGCTCACAGGCACATCATGTCACAATGAGTTTGGTGAATCATCGTCATCCAATAAGAATCTCATAGAGATGGAAACCATGATATTGTTATGCATGACCTCATGACCATGCTTATGTTATCAGGCTGATTCTTGGTTCCATTATGTGATNATTGCATGGATCATTGATATTTGCTCATTGCCTTTGAAGGCTGCATGTGGTGCTTTTAGTCACTCTAAGTTGTTTTCAACCAACGGTGAAAACCAGAGAGTGCTCACAGGCACATCATGTCACAATGAGTTTGGTGAATCATCGTCATCCAATAAGAATCTCATACATATGGAAACCATGATATTGTTATGCATGACCTCATGACCGTGCTTATGTTATCAGGCTGATTCTTGGTTCCATTACGTGATTTATGCACTACGCCTATCACTGAGAAGTGAAAGATGGTTTCACGTTTATTCCAGTGGAATTTGGATAGTGCTCTTCAGATGTGTAACAACAGCAGTAGATTGTCAAGGGGTCCAGTAGTGCAAATTCATGTAGAGTGGATGTCATTAAGAGAATGACTTAAGTGCATGTGCTGTGAACAATAGAATGTGGGACTGTGGGTGGTTTCAAGTCTGTAACTATTCTAGCTCAAAATCCAGCTCTGATGATTTAGCTGTTGGGTAGATGGCACTGTTGATACAGGTGTCATTCCAAATAATGTGCATGTAATTGCACCATGCTAGGTTTCACCTTGCCAATTTCATAGCAAGCATGAGCATCCTTAGTGCATTAGGAGCAATGACACAGAGCCATGATGGTGTCCTTGATTGTATCCTCGAGCCCTACATATGGCGTAGGAGATCGAGGATCATGGAGTACCTAACACTTGCTGTGCTTCCTTGCATGATTCACCCAACATCAATGTTTATGAAAGAGGTTTTGTGTTTCATGATGTGAGTTCAAACCTCCATTAGTGCTTTTCAACATGCCGTCCTCATGCTCATGTAAATGGGTTGAAACATGGTCATGTTGATCATCGTTGTCTGATGTGGAATCCATCATGGTAAGAGAAGTCGGCATAGTGGAGGCAAGGTGGAATCTGTCCTCCTTATCTCGTAAGTCATTATGTGTATGAACATGAAGAAACTGCATGGCACTTTCAAAATGGCACTCATCCATGTATTTGTAGCATGGATGAAAGAGAGAGGCAGAGATCATTGAGATACAACCATGCCTTGCTATGCCATGTGCAACACTGCCTAATTGAGCATGTTAAGGTGTTTTGGCTGATGACGGGCATGCTCGTCACCAAACACCTTGCTATTGTTCATCCATTTGGCCTTGTGCCGAATCTTTCTTGAACAACGATGCCTTTTAGAAGTGTGCATGCACCTTACAAACATGATTGGCATACAGCCAAGGCACTTGCAAGGTACTTCATGCTACAGACAAGTGAGTTGATGCATTGTCAAGTTTGTAAGCTACGTGGCCAAATGTACCACCACAGGTATTGCTGACATGTTACACATCCCGTGTATGTTTTATACTACATACATGTACGTCAGTAGACAGAGAGATAGGCAATGTACACGACCTGAATGATGGCAAATCATTGGATTTCTGCAAACGCAATTTATAGATTGCATGTGTCACATGTCACAAGCTCATAGCCTCATTGGACAGTTTTGTGTATGCGTGTGTTTTCTGTCATAAGCAACATGCATTCTGGCCCGTTGCCTTGCCATTAGTGACATTTCATGAGCTTTCTTCATCATGTGGCAACAGATGGTTCAGCACAAGCAGCTTTGTCTATGATATGATGTGACTCAGAAACACATTTTGAGATCACTTTAATTTTGTGCTCCATGCTTCCTGAGGCCTTTATCCTTAGCAAAATGCTACACATACCCAAAGCATACACATTGACATACGTCAAGGATGCTCGGTTCATGACTCAACCATTAGTGTTTATGTGGAACCATGGGAGGTAGAGTTACTCAAAGGAATTTCATACACTAGGTCAAGTGTGTAAAATGTTGTTGGGTATACAAGGAAGCTTCCTCACAAGACAATCTTAAGTACATTGGTTCTAGTGAATTGACCAGTGGTTGTTGGGCGGAGGGGGGAGGGGGAGGGTTGAATGTGTATGTGGGGACTGTAAGTGGAGGTGTGTGGATGGATATGAAGGTGGTGTGTAGAGTGATGTCTTTGTAGTTTATTGATGGTGGCGGCGTAAGGGAGGGGGGATTGGGAGGGAAAGTGTATTTGGGCAGTGTAGGTGGAGTTACATGGTAACGTTTATAGATTTTGTGTAGAGGTGTACACTTGAGTAGGTTGGTTTGAGTGATGCATTTATAGTTGTTCGATGGTGGCGGGGTAGGGGGAGGGGGGTCGAGGGGGACAATGTATGTGGGCAGTGTAATTGGAGGTGTATGGTAGTGTTTATAGATTGTGCGTAGAGTTGTACACTTATGAATGTGGGTTTGAGTGATGCATTTATAGTTGGTCAATGGTGGCAAGATAGGGGGAAGGGGGGTCGAGGGGGATAGTGTATGTGGGCAGTGTAGGTGGAGGTGTACGACCAAGTGTGTAGGTTGTACGGAGAGGTGTTCACAAGTGTATGTGGGTTTTCCTAAATAGTGCATGTAGAGAGTGAAGGTCAAGGTGTATGGCTGAGTGTGTAGCTTGTGTACAAAGTTGTACACTTGTGTATGTGGGGTTGAGTAATGCATTTGTAGTTGGTCAGTGTTGGTAGAGGGGGAGGGAGGTCGTGGGGATAGTGTATGTGGGCAACGTAGGTGGAGGTGTACGACCAAATGTGTAGGCTGTCTGTAGAGGTGTACACTTGTGTATAGTGGTTTGAGTGATGTGTTTGTAGGTAGTTAATGGTGGTGTGGTGGGGGAGAAGGATAGAAAGTGAAAGTTCATGTGGGGAGTGTATGAGGATGTGTGTAGAGGGTGATGTGGGTGGAGGTGCGCACTTGTGTGCATGTGTGTAAACATTGATTCTGTAAACTTTGATAGTTTTATGAGATCCATTGTGAGATTATGTCGTTTCTAAGTGGGAGTCATAGTGCTATTTGGATAATCCCAAAAAATGTATTGGTTGTTTGGGTGAGGGTGGGCGATGTGGAGTGAAGGTGTGTGTGGGGAGTGCATGAGGAGGTGAATCAATGTATCAGTGTGATGTGTTGAACGAATTTACTAGTTTAAGAAGTTAGATTTTAGTTCAAAATTTTCTGACGTTTTTACATTCGCATTTTTGTATTCTTTCCTACATCAGACCTACTGGTTTGAATGGTCCAGCCATGGAACCTAGCCTTACGTTTGCAGTCATTGCAAAGTTTGATTGATGGGCACTCAAGCGGTAGTCAATAAATTGAGGTGCCGTTTGAGGAACAAATCGGCAGCTCGATTGAGGGACAACGTGGCTCCCAACCTGTAGTGGCAGTCAAGAAATCAAGCGGCCGCTTTGTCGCGTCTACAAGCGGCAGGCTGGCGGCTGCCAGCCTGCCGCTTGTAGATGCGACAAAGTGGCTGGCACTGCAAGCAGGATGCTAGCTGTTACCCCCCCCCCCCCCCCCCCCCCCCCCCCCCCTCCCCCTCCCCTCCTCGAACCCCGTTGGTTCACTCCGAATGGTCGGATATTGGGCCTTACCGCCAACCAGTTGAGTTATGGTTAATCACCCTGATTTCATACACTCGAGAATTGGTGTATTAAAAAGGGTATGCTTATATGCAAACAGTTTTCAGAAATCATCAACATCAATTCATGTAATTAGAGCCCAGATATACATTCACTGTCAAAGGTTTTAGTTATCGCGAGTTATAAACACTATGTACTAGTTTTTGTTTGGAGTGCATGTTCACTGGTATGTTCATTTCCCCCATACACTTGTCAATTCATAGTTTCAGGGATGACGTGATTGGCCATGTATGAACCAGTTTATTACTGGCGAGTCCACGCAAGGATGTAATTCCATTACTCGGCTCATTTGGATCATCATCACTTCAGATTGTCCGAAAACACCAACACATGAATATCTTACGGTCGTTACTTGGTTATTTTATATTTGATTGAAACATCGTGGTCAGATACCTGATAGGCTCAGGCTCGATAGTTATCTGTAATAAGATTGGGATCTCGATCTTGGCTTACCGACGGTCGTGAATGCTCGCAGTGACATTTTCACTTGTGAAATGTTTTTTGTTTGTCATGTGGTACTTGACGTGCATGTTGGCGTTCACTTGCCACATGCACTTTTGGCCCAACGAGGACTGGGGTAGGCCGCAGTCCGTATCCGGACCCCCCCCCCCCCCCTCTCCACCTAAAAAGTGCACGATGTGATTGCATATGGAAGTGCACATTCGTCATGGGAAATCTCGTCAAAATGTGCACAAAACTGCACTGCGGAACTTTGGATGATGGTGGATGTTCAGCACTAGAGATTGGAAGTCAATCCCACCCCCACCATCACCACTGAAGTGCATGGCGTGAGTGCATGTGCAAGTGTAGTCTTCGTAACATGTACTAGAGAAATTTTTACCTAAGTGCAAGCGGGGAACCTTCTTGGATATGTCCTGAATGAACATACACTAGTGCACATTGAAGCCGGATACAGCTAGAAAAAGCCGTGCATTGTCTCATGCACTCCCCATGTACACTTCGTGGAGTAGGGGGGGGGGGTGAGAGTGGGTAGGTGGAGAGAACGTGGAAAACAGGTCTGAATGTTCCGATAAGCTAGGTCAGTCTCCACATCATTGCTTTGCATTTTCAAGGAAATTGTGAAGTGTGAAACAAAGTCGTGCGAATCCCAGTGTGCTCGGACAAATCCAAAACAGGTACTTTAAGATGAATCCAACAAATGGAAGACCAAGTGTTACAATCATTCAAACGGTTTCATTTCCTTTTGATAGGATTATGTTAAAAGCTCTTCAAAAGCTTCCAAACTCATTACTTACATACGATTAGAAGAATGAAAGAAGCTTTGCATAATTATATTGGCAATTCATGTGAACCTTAAAAACATACCCGATTCAATTGAATGCAACTTCTTGGAAACGAGGATCATGGTGAGCTGCCTTTCAATGAAGTGTGAATAGAAACATTGAGGACCGTGTGGTTTTGGAAGCTACTTTTCACCTTCAATTGCTTCCGAATGACATGCAAGGAAAATTCTTTGTATTTTTTCACGTATGGTGAATTTTGATGTGCACTGTTTGAGGGGTGTATGAATCTGAGGTGACTGGTCCTAAATGAACCATGGACGGTTAGGTGGGATTGCAAGGAATAACCGCCTTTATGAGTACAATTTCAATATCTCAAATGCTAGAGACGTGCCCAGGGTGCAAGTTTTACCCTTGACATTGTACCTCATAACATCATATTGATGTTGTGAGGAACAATGTTAGGGGAAAAACCTGCACTGGATTTACCCTTTGAATGTCATGGTGTGGTCTGCATTGTGTTAGACATGTTATGCTAGGTTAACAACTGAGATCGTTTATGATCCTTGGATCTTGACCTGTTCATAAAAAAGTTGCTTGACCATTCAACCGTTTGGCTGACCCAGCTGGCAACGCTGCCACTTCTTGTGGTTGTATAACAACTAAAGCATCCTCAGCCCTATCATACCCATTTTTTCCTTTGACGCATGTAGCCCATGGCTAGAACAATCCAGATCAGAATTTAGGTTCCCAAAGCTCCTCTCAGAAGCACAGATCATGTTTCATTCGCTAATCATGGTCATTGACAACAGATATCAAGGAGTAAGGGTGGGATTCCAGGTGCTTACAGAAAACACCTTGCACTGCCGTTTGGTTAGTATGGCTGTCCTGTAGCAGTGGTTGCCGTAAAGCTGGTATTGCCCACCTTCCTCTACTAAGTTCTCAGCAAGCAAGTTCCTTGTTTGGTATGTAGCCGCACAAGGTGTTTGAGCTGAAACTTTGGAAAAGACGGGAATTGTTATTGCAACTTCTTGGATTCCGGTGCACCTTGAGGAGTGAACACGGGTCTACTGAGCTATAGTTTAATAGTAGCGTGGTTGTTTTGTACCACATCTACTATCAGATGGCAAACCCATCCGTAGCATGTTCCCTGGCCTAGCCAATTATGAGGAACGCTGGGCTTCATCTCCTCTTGGAGGTCAGCAGGCCAATTGCTATGCTTTGGTAGCTGTCAGCCACTGCAAAACATTTGTGGTTTCGGCACATCCCTTGCTGTGTTAAACAAGCTATGCATGCTGGACAAGCTCACTGATTTCACGCTGTTGCTTGTAAAACAAACATCTTTGTTGAGATCCTACGGCTGTACTAGTAACCGATGATTGAAGTAGTCATTGTGGCAAATCCTGGAGGAGGGCGTCACCTCCGTCCATATGGGTATTGGCGTTAGTGTGGGGATCTACATCAACCAGCTACAGCAATTAAGTGAAGCAATGACTCTAAATTACTCTAAAAACTATGGAAAAGAAGCTGATTCCATGACTTACTAATTGCAAGCAAGAGGATAACTGACTCCACGTGTCTGAATTTTTGTCCAAAAAAAACAAATACACCCTCGACATAGCATGATACAGCCTACTGTTGGGCATGTTCACACAGGTGGCCTTATGGAAAATGGCCCACAGGGAGGCAATTGAAGCTGTGGGGTAATGCTAAGGATCCTCAAAGGCTTTGAAAGAAACCTTGCCTTTTGGGCATGTAAGAAATCCGAGTCTAATACCCGGGGTGTAGCAGTTGCCTCCTGTGTAATTGGAAATGATCACGTGGCCATACTTGCTACAGATTCACGTTCAAATCAGCCACTTGCATTTCATGTAGAAATGCGCTATCTCACCATGTAGTCGCTTTGGCCCATAGTCCTTCGTTATGGTGTATTCCTAAACAAGGTCAGGAGCCTGCTCTATGTCGATGAAGATATTGTCCTCCTTTAGCTCTGTCTCCAACTCTTGCTTTTTGGGGAAGAGGCGCGGCTTGTCATAAAAATCACATACACCAACAAACACACAAAGCGCACAACTCACACGATGTATGAAAAATGAACACGTGTCCAATCCAATACATGAAGCACTTGAAAACATAGCATCAATGCTAGAAAAAGGAATAGATTTCCAGGATATCCACCAAGGCACGACGACATACAACAACGCTCATGCAATACCAAAAAGAAATACCTTCTCCAATCTATGGAGAGTACGAAACACATGATGACTTACTGGGGGGTTGGCTTCGAGGGAGAAAGCATCCCACCTGGGTTGTTTCCCCTCTAACCCATCATTCCTATCGTCATACTATAACTAAAACATGTCATCGTCAAACACACTTATGTTTTCATATAGTGGAGGATTATCTGAAAAATTGCATGGAGAATAGCCTGTTTACAAAAGTAGGGAGTTTTAATCCTCAAGACTAAGTCGTGTGGCAGTTTTCCATGCATTGTTTGTCCACCCTTGTGAAAACTGGGCTTAAATGTTATGTTTCCCGCATTGAATACCTCAATCATTCCATGTTCTACATTTCTTCACCTTGTCCTCTATCAGGAGAAGCATTACATGGTAGTGATGATTGATGTGGAAGAGGCATGATGTAGAGGTGCTAGGAAACCATGAAAATGGAGAAAACAAGAGGAAATGATGAGCACACCATTGATGAGCCCACCATTGATTAACCCACCATTAATGAGCCGACTTGCAAGACAATGCAGTGTACTGCCACATGAATTCATGAATACAAACATCTACGTTTTCAGGTCACATTCTTGATTCACCATCGGTTGCAATTGTTAAGTTGTACTCATTACCAATGAAATCACTTTTAATGGCACACACTAAATTGAGAAAGGGGGATTTTCAGTGCCTATTTTGGTTATAAAATGTCCTCAAATTGCACACCTGATTACTTCCGAGGGGATTTTCCTGGCTAAGCCATGCGACCCCCCTCCCAGACTGTCATATCTGATGCAAAAAGAGATAGAATGAAGGTGATGTATTGAACTCGACCCCACTATGTAAAATCAGACTTGCATGAATCATTCAAGTGTTTCAAAAACCAAGAATGTTCATGTCTGTATCCAAATTCATTTACAAAAAACAACAATTAGCATCAAAACTATGTTGAACTAATCTATCACGCCAACGTGAGTGCATCTACATGCATGGCCAAAAAGATTACAATGCATGCACATGGTGTCCATAGTGTGAACCCACATGAAATCATTTCCCGTATTGCACATCCTCCTTGGTAGCCAATGAAAGTGTTTCACAGCCAACGGTAGAAGAGGACACACATGAAATCCACATATGGTAGTTACCAATGAGGGACACTATACAAGCAATTGAAATTAGTCCAACATTGGCCAGTCTATGTCATAGGCAGTGTAACAAGATGTCCGTACTTCTCTGGCATGCTCGTGGCTTGTCCGAGTTTTGGGGGCAACGGTGGGAGAAAAATCGGTGAATGAGACCATACGACGGTCGTAGTAATTATGATGGCGTGCACAACAAGGCGACCACAATCACTGCCGGGAAGCACAGGTGACGTTTGGCTCACAGAGCGGCTCACTGGAGAGGCGCGCGGCCATCATTCAAGAACACCAAACTAAACACATACCATCAATTTGGATAGATTAACGGCCAAGAATTTCTTGCACTTACCATTAGGTACAAGTAGGTTGTTCAAGCAAGCTAGTAGAGTTGTAGTCTAGGGCCAGTGTAAGTTGGCCAGATAGTATAGATACCATGTACATTGCTCATTATAATTAACCTATCGTAACCTGTGATTTTCACTGTTTTTGAGTTTTGGCTTCAAGACTTCTCAACGACTGTCTTTCCGCTGCGACTCTCCTTTCGACACATCAAGGTTTCATCTCCAGATAACACACACTCTCACATCTGATATTAGAGCTAGAGCCAAGCATTGGGCAGAAGTGTTGCCAAAGCTTCGTTGATGAAAGATTTGAATGGTACGGAGTAAGCCGTACAACGTCCAGACTCATCGAGAGGGAGATTGCTGGACCACGCTTTGAAGAAAATGCATGAGCCAACCTCTGGGAATGATGTCTATATCTTTAGAGTGGCCACATGGCATACCTTGCATGCGCGGGGGATTACGGGTGTTTCCCACACAATTTGAAGATGCAACAATTTCATCTCCGACCACGGAACCGCTGTCACGTTTTTTCCGATTGCTGTTGAAATGCTGACGAATTTTTCTAAAGATCTCCGACAATCAAGAGTCATCAAAATCCATGGAGCAATTGTACAGCACATTGTAGAGCAGCTCGGAGCCCACAAGGTGGAGAACAAGCGGCTCAATCAGTAGATGGATGTCCCGTGGGATGGGACTAACGCTGGACAGGTTCGGGCGGCTGGGTCAAGGATTCCGCAAAGACCAAAACCAAAGGCTCCATAACCGTTCAACCCCTCAGTCAAGGGCATGATCATTTGGACATGGCTGTTTGCCATGAACAACTGCTTTGGGGCTTTAGGAAACCGTCTAGAGGACAATGCTACATGTGTGTCATTTGCGGTGACACTACTACGTGGAGCAACATTGGAGTGGAGGAGGCAGTTGGATGTGCCGGCCACTCAAGGTGGAGGTGGAAACACAGCCGTGCAACATGCTGTGTTGTGGCAGCCGGGTGCGAGGCAAGTTGAATCACGCGTGCCGACGACATGGGAGAACTTTGAGCAAGCCATTAGAGATCAGTACAATCATGTGAACACCTCCATGGTTGCACACAATAAGCTGAAGTAGGTAAAGTGGTTTAGCCTAGTCGAGGAGTACACACATTTGTTGTTGGCATTCTGCTTGGAGATTGACAACGTGAGGAGGCCGGAGATGGCAGACAAGTACCATGGTGGCTTTTAGGGCCTGCCTGTGCAAGTTGTCCTACAAGGTGAACCTTTTCACGTTCCTGATGGATGCCTATGACGCCTTTGTGGGACGTGACTGGCTACACTAGTGGAATCCTGTTGTGGGTTGGGTGCATAGCCAGGTGAAAGTGAAGAGAGGCTGAGAACAGATAGGTTTGCCTCTATGGAAGAAGGAGGACTCCAAGGAAGGCAAGATGCCGTAGTTGATTTACGTGCAGAGGAAGCATTTTCAGCGTGAAGGGAACAAAGTGTACCTTGTGTGGGTATAGTAGAAGGAAGTTGCCAAAGAGGTGGATTTTTTTACGGCAGAGGAAAAGCAAAAAGGGGGAGAGCATCATAATGCATCACTAGAAAAGCTATCCTTAGGCATCATGAGAGTGTTGGACAGCTACGGTGATGTGTTTCCTGCTGACCTGCCAAAAGGTTCGCCACCAAAGCGGGATCAGCCACAAAATTGAGGTGGTTTTGGATGTGACTCCACAGGTGCGTGTTGCTTATCACACGATCAATAATGATCTTAGTGAGTTTAACAAGAAGTTGGAGGAGCTAATGTATTTGGGGTTCATCAAGTCTTTGATATTGGTGCATGCTACACCGGTCCTCTTTGGGAAGAAAAGGATAGGGAAAGAATGAACGTGCGTGGACTATTGTGCATTGAATAATGTAATGATCAAGAACCATTACCCACTCCCAAGGGTGGAGGAGTTGTTTGATTAGATGAGGGGAGCGCATGAATTTACCAAAATTGACTTGTGCTCGGGATACCATCAGATCTGGATTGCTGATCAGGATGTGGAGAAGACGGTGTTTTGGACACGGTACAACCATTTTGAAAACCTCATCATGCCATTTGGGTTGACCAATGCTCATACAACACTCCTGGGTCGCATGTAAATGATCTTCCACCATTGCTTGGACCAGTTTGTGGTGGTGTTCCTTGATGAAATCCTCCTCTACTCCTTCAATCTAGAAGGGCATCCGCAAAATCTTTTGCAGGTGTTAGACATCCTTTAGAGAGAGACATTGTTTACAAAGCTCTCCAAGTGTGAGATCAAGAAAATGAAAGTGGTGGAGTTTCTTGGACACATTGTAAGTGACAAGGGTCACTGTATGGATTTAAAGAAGGTAGAAGTAGTTAAGAAGTGGCTGATACCAAAGTGCGTGTATGACATCCAAGTTGTCCTGGGGTTTGTGAACTACTACCGGAAGTTCATTCAGGGACATAAACCTGGTGTGCCACAAACCCAACTGTTGAGGAAGTGGGAATGGGAAAAGAAGGAGACAAAGATATTTGAGGTGCTAAAGTCTGCAATGTGTGATGTTCTGGTCATGGTGCATCCGCATTCATCCAAGGAGTACACAATGGTAGAAGAGACAAGCGTCTATTCCATTGTGGTAGGTCTGATGCGGGATTATGGAAATGGGCCACAACCGATTGCATACGCATCTTCCAAGATATGAGGTGCGGAGTTGAACTACGCAATCTATGAGAAGGAGATGCTGACTGTGATCCATGCATTCAAGTAGTGGAGGTGCTACCTCGAGTTGCGGCGCTACATGGTCTTCATGAATCATTAGTCTTTGAAATACCTGAACGCAACTGAGTCTCAGTTACCAACTGACTTGTTCAATGGAGTTCTTTGAAGGAGGTTTTGACTACGATATCTATTGTAAGGCTGGGAAGGTGAATGAGGAAGATCCTCTATCAAGGAGGCCAAAACTAAGCCTCAATGCCATCTCAATGCTGATGGGATGTCCATTCATGCATAGCCTGTTCAGGCATGGATATGGCGTGGATGAGCAGTTCACGAGGGGTGCATTGGAAGATGCCATGTGGGATGGAGTGTATTGGAAATTGAGACAAGAGTAAAAGATTTTTGTGCCAGACTATGCGCCCTTGAAGCCGTTGTTACTAGAAGAGGCGCACAAAACTTACTACTGGGGTCACTTTGGCTTTGACAAGAGGCTCAAAGCCTAGGCATGTCAATATTGGTGGTTGCCAATGGTGACTGACTACAACAACGTTTTTCACAATTTGGATGTGTTCCAATGCATCAAGGCGCGGATGACCAAGCCACAAGGAGAGTTGCATCCATTGCATGTTCTTCAGGGGGCATGGACAGACATGTCGCTCAACTTCATCGGCAGGTTGCCTGTGACGCATCAAGGTAACAATTCGGTGTTCGTGGTTGTACACCGAGTCCGCAAGATGGCACACTTCATCGCATTTTCAGAGAGCATCACAGCTGCTGGGACTGCTCACTCCTCCTACATCATGTCATCAAGCTACATGGAGTACCATTGTTGGTGGTCTCAGATAGTAATCCATGTTTCACTTTGTGGTTTTGGAGAGATCTCATGGGGAAGCTGGGAACGTGGGTGTAGCTGACCACAGCACACCAGCCACAAAACGATGGGCAGCATGTACAAACCACACGTTGGAGCATCTACTACGGAGCATGGTCCAACCAGATGGAGAGGGTTGGGAGGAGAAAATCAGCATGGCAGAGTTTGCTTACAACTCAACAGTGTCATCATAAACAGGGAAGACATTATTTGAGGTGGTTCATGGCCACCACCGATTGAACCTAGATGTCCTTGCTAGTGCAACATCTGTTCTGGCAATGTAGCAGTTTGCTGATGGGTTAGCCACCACATGGGATGTGGTGCGGTAATGACAATTGAAGGTGTGTAAGTAGTAGAAGCAGCAAGAAGGATAATCATTGATATCTGGAGGAGGTTCAAGTGGGTGATCATGTGATGCTGAACTCCACAAATGTACAACTAGTGGGATTTGGGATTCCCAAACAAAAGCCGCGATGGGTGGGTCCATTCTGCATCCTCAAGAAGTGGTTGGCCATGTCTTCAAAGCTAGAGCTTCTAGCTCATGCATCCGGTGTTCCACACCTCCCTGTTTTGTGCCTATCGCGACCACAACACCTTCTTTTTGGATCGTGGAAAAGCTCCACCTCCTGCCGTCCAAGTTGGTGGAAGTGAGGATTTTGAGGTGGAGAATATCTTAGTTGACCGCCAATGGGGAAGTTGGCATGAGTTTCTCGTGAAATGGAAGGGATATTTGGCTGAGGACAACTAATGGGAACCATAAGCCAACTTCAACACCGGGGGTACCAATACTATCATCCAAGAGTACCTCGGGTGTGCTGGCAAGTCGCGCCTCCGGCAGGAGGGGGGTTGAATGAAACAAGGTGCCCCTCCCCCTCTGGCCCACTCGGGAACGTGAGCCTTGTTTTTGCAAATCCAACTCGCCGCCAAGCTCATCCCCGCTCGACCACTGGTGCACGAGAATGAAGAGCAAGCAAGCAAGCGGACCAGCAAGCAAGGTGCAAATTCACTTGCACCTCACGTGACAGTCTAAACACGCCACACAAGGGTGACTTCTTCCCCTTGGAGCACAACATGTGGAGTACACTATCCACCAAGGGGCTGTCATCGTGTGGCTTTTCACAGGGGCGTGCGTTCATCACGTGAGAATACACGGTTAAAGACAAACCATTGATCTCGATAGATCAACAGCCAAGAACTTCTTGCAATGAGCATTAGGCATAATCTGGGCATCGGGTACAAGTGCAAGTAGCTTGTTGAAGCATGCTAAGAGAAAAATTAGGCTAGGGCCAAGGTTAGCCAGCTACCCTAAGCATTGCTGATTCAAATGAACTCTTTGTAACCTGTGATAATCAGTGTTTCCCAGTTCTAACTTCCAGAATTCTCCAAGACTATCGTTTTGCTGCGACCGTGCTCTCTGCACATCAAGGTTGAATCTCCAGAGAGCACATACTCTCACAAGTAGCCTTAACGTCTTGTCACAATCAGAAACAGTTTGGGATGCCCCTGTATTTGTCGCAACTTTTGCATAAAGGATGAGTGCCATGTGACGTGTTTAAAAAAGGTGCATCGGGTGGTTAGTATTTACAAACTACGTGGAATGAGCTAGATTGCCTTTTTTTGACCAGTAATCCCGAATGAGTAAATGTTGGAATCGAATACTTAATGCTCCTTGTGAATAAGATGTGCAAAATCAATCATAATTTCCCACCAAAGTTGAACCCACAAACTAGTCATGTGTTGTAGTCGTCTTGTAGCCAAACATGAAGCGTACGGTGGCAAATCTGACATTAAACGTGTTGAAACTCATCAACAATCTCCCACGTGTCTCTCTGTCACAAAAAATGATGCATACAACATCAAACAGAGAATTCAACAATACTCGTATGTGGATGGAAAATACTGTTCTAACATTAGGGAGGATAGGGCTCTTTCTTCTGAGATAGGGGTGGTTGGGTTTTTTAACTCTGATGTTGGGGGAAATGAGGGTCATGCATGTAAAGACAAGAGAGGTAAGCATTTGACCCAGTATGTTTGAGAATGTTTTTTCATCCTTCGTACATGCTCTATAATTGGCATATTCAGTAATGGATAACAGGTACATTTGATACAAAAATTGGTGTATTCCTCTTGTATAAGAGTGATGGTAGAGAAGCACCAGTTGTGTGCATGTTGTACAAGGTACATATAGTGAAGCAAAGCTACGCAGTTTACCAACAAAAATGTCAGATTTCAAGTGTGTATTCAAGACATCACGGTGTTATCATGGATTTCAACGACAATGCAATTGCAAAATTTACCACCCCTCTATTCAAATAGTCATCCAAACTTGAGCCACTGAGAACTTTGGTGAATGGAGTTCCTTGATTCCAATTTCCACTTATATACTTGCCTCTGAAACTAAGTCGACAGATTCCTCTCAGTTTGCAAACAAATTGCATTACTGAGATGCAAACTTTACAGATTGAGCAAGACCTATACGTTGAGCAAGGGATCAAATGAGGATGCAAACAATTTGTTGTACATGAAAGTCTTACTTGTGGTTTTAGGCTGTTTCTTTTCGATGATGTTTTGACAGCCGTCTTCCTTCTGCCTACACTTTTTTTATCGTAACTCTGCGCGGACAAATCAGAACGCTACGCCGCTTAAACATAGAGATGCAAAATCTTGAGCTGGACATTACAACTGGTCACATGCATAAGTCCAGCACCGGTCGGTGGAAAGACAATTCAAAACATACAAAATAATTCGCGGTGACGTCGTGGTCATTGAAGGTGCAGTCAATTCCATGGTTCTCCTCACGACCCGTGGTGCGCAGCCCATCATCTACCTGCTGCTCAAGATCCATCTGTCCCAGACGTGCATCCTGTAGAGACCACTCAACTGCCTCGAGACGCCTATGTACATCCTCCACACACTCCTTGACAGCCCGTTATGCTATGACATCCGTAGTGTAACAGCAACTGCTGGCCTCCCGGAGCTCGGCCATGAGACTCTGCATGTGTGCCTCTGCTCCAGCCACGACTGCCTCCTACTCGTCAACCTCGGAGAATAGGCACTCAGGGATGTGAACTACAGCTTGGACGAGAGTGGCTGTGTTGTCAGCTGAAACCGCCACGGTGTCAGCGAGACCGGTCAAAGCAACGATGAGCGGGAGGTCCGGAGCTGACTCTGCATCCTCCACGCCGCACACGCGGACAACTGCTGTCACCGAGGGACCATCTTGTGCTCATGCCGCAGGTGTTGGAAGAACGGTTGTGCACTCGGTCTCTATGTCTGCCTCCGACCCTGCGTCCGACCACTCCACGACGGATGACTGATCCTCATAGAGGAAGTCTGCCTCGTCCCGGCGGTCCATCACCTGCTCTTGCTGCCCAGCACTATCTGCCAGAACCACATGGGCGTCTGCTGCAGGCCAAGCATCAGAATCTCTATCACCTTCTCATCCAGCTGCTGCTCCTAGCACCATGGCAGGTGTCTCCACAAAACTTCTATCATGAACTTCTCAAATACCATGAACTATTGCATGATAGTGATGAGTGACGAGACTCAACTTGTGCCTCCTTTAGCAAGAGTAAACACGCGCATTATCAAGGCCATCAACCTGCTACATGTGATGATACACTATTTATATAAAGGTTCTGCTTTTGCAAGGGGGGGATTGTCCCACCCCCTCCGCAATTGGAGTGTATTAGGGGGTGTATTGGGTAGCATATGGGGCGGGGAATTGACTAAGTACAAATGTGTACAAGTACACTTGTGTATACTTTTAGTGTGTGCAAGAGACACTACCCAATACAAACCCCCAAGAAACTCAAGGTCTCTTGAAGTGGGGAGGGGTTGAATTTCAATGGGGGTGTCATTTTCTGAATTCTACTCTCATCGAATCATGTGCATAGGCAAGTACTTGATTTTTGCCTTTCACAAAAACCATCACAATTCTGAGATTGACGCTCTGGTTCTACTCTCAACTCATTAAGGAAGAATACACTATTGAATTATTTCAATTTTCAATTCTCTATACTTCTTAATACACACACCAAATGTACATTTCACTTTTAGGGGGGGGGGGGGGGATTATTTGTCCCTCCTACCAAAGTTGACGTGTATTGGGGAAGTGTATTTGGAGGTGTGTTTGGAGGGGGGTCGACTTAGTGCACAAGTGTACAAAATACTCTTGCATATGTCTTCATCATATGCATAATGTACTCGTCCATAAGCCTCTTCAACTCACCCATCATATCCTGGGAAAGGTAAAGGACTTCCTGGAGGAGTGTCATTTCCTAACTTGCAGAGAAGTTTATACACGTAAGCTAGTTATCACTCTTTTTCTTTTCCCTTTACCATCGATGTATAGGGATCAGTACTCCACATCAGTTTTCATCTCTTTAAGAAAGAAAACACATGTTTACTCTTTTTGCCATCTATTCACTACAATCACTTGTAAACAAACAAGATACACTTCTCACCTTTTAAGGGTGCAAAGTGGGACAAGTAGTCCCTCCTCCTCCTCCTCCGAAGTCTATCTATATGAGGATGATGTACTGTAGATGTATGTAGATGGTTCTTCATTACGACACAACATTGTGAATGCAATTGTGTTAAATTTTGAGCGTACTTACGAGACACGTCCCGATTTACTCCCCCAATAAGATTGAGGTCTGGAGGGGGGAGGAAGGAATATACATATGTGTATAGTTTTCCTCACATCCCTGGTACACTACCCGATAAGTTGTCCATGTACACTCAGGTTGTTGATGGGGGATGGCAACAATCCATTTCTAGTATGTTACCTCACAAAACTTGCAAACTCTAAGACAATTACCCTGGTGTTCTTTGAATTTGTAGTAATGAAATGTGAAATTATGTGTTCCTTAAACTTGAAGAAAACTTCAACCTTCTAGCTATTTTTCTTCTTGTATAATTGGATTTTGGTTGACCTTGCTCCTGAGTTCTGAAGAAGTGACAGGCTCATTTTTTGGTAATCCTTTCTTTTGTTGAGTGGCTCTCGAGAACATCACCACAACAACATTGACATAGGTGAAATCTCTAACATCGACCACATGGCTGACATTGTCAAAATCATCTACACCGGGTCGAGATGGCTTGAGGGTTACAGGGCCAGCGCCCCGCGGATCGGGTTGGGGGCCATGGCCCCCAACCCGATCCGCGGGGTGCTGGCCAGGTGCTACTCTCCTCCTGAATAGGAATGAGCCACCCTGGATAACCACATGTCAGACCCAAACCCAGACTCAATGATACCAATGTAACGGATAGGATGGAATTCTTGGCTGAATAGGCCAAAATTGTGGTGCTTGAGGATCTTCGACCCTCAAGCCATCCATTCCAACCGCCAACAGGCCAGGGACCCAAGCTCAATCCACGTGGTGCTAGTCGTGTATTAATTCTAACTTCTTTGAAAAGAAAAGTACAATTTCTCATTGAGAAACTAGTGGTGTAATAAGAGCGCACATGCTAGAATAATTTTGGGAGCAGGCTACATAGGTAATGAAGTGCATAATGGGGTGATTAACCATACCGTGACCTTGGATTCATAATCAAATGCATCTAATGGCTAAGGTCAGCATAGTACCTTTCAAATGATGCACTGACATCATAAGGATGTTTAGAATGGGGTGTGAGAAGTTTGGTAGGGATGAAACAAAAATTTCTCATCTAAAGCACAATAACAGCAATGATGTTAATTAGCCAGGTCATTACATCCCAACAAAGAGCATGATGTCTCATGCTCTTGGATTAGTGCCACGATACCTATCTTGATGCAAGATTTTAGAATGATGATGTGCAAAAGACTTATGACATGCTTCCAGTGGGACAAGATGCATATATCCCACACAAATAAGTACAAGACATACTTTGTGTATCAATGCACGATTCAAGAAAAGCCAATCCCATGGCATTTCTTCTTCTTTGACCAATGTTTAAAGAATCATGGTAAGAAACATTTATGGAGAATGTGAAGGTTTCTTTATTCAAAGTGAAGGAGTTTGACATAAAACTTGCGGTAGTTATTCGGCTCTTCATGGAAACACTGATCACCACTAAGGGAACAATGTGCTTGCTCCTAAAAAATGTCACTCGACTAAAAGTTCTTCCATCCAGCATCACAATTGAAAGAGATGGGAGGTTCACCACCAATTGTTTGAGCTAGTAACTTGCTACCATAGTCAGATCTAGTTGTTGGTTACCTTGTATGTATAAACGTAATGTTAAGATGGAGCGCACCAATAAAATGATTATTCATCTATTCCAAGCATTATGTAGGCAATATAGCATTTATTGGGCAGTCAAGCTCCGAAGATTCAAGGTTGCGCACAACTGATTGATTTGAATTTACACAATTCTGATTTTGAGTAATGTTTTGAAAACTACATATAACTTTGGAACACTTACATAGTTAAAGCATCATTCCTATGCTCAACATCCAACAAGACTTTCAACGCATTTGGTTTGAGACTTGTTAGATACATGTACAAATGTAAGTGTTACGCTGGCGGAAGTGAAGTGGTTCACAGTTGAAATCGGAGTCTGTCACTTTTCACATGATTGGGGTCAAATGGGTATTCTTGAGAAGCGGAAAGTATACTTTGTTGTCACAAGTGTCAAAACTCGACAGTGTATATGAAAATGGCAAGAGCAAGAAAATGAGGCTCCGTCGAGCCGTTTGGTTATTTGGTGGTTCGCGTGACGCGATGCCGTGTCCTGATTTGTGGACTCGAGAAGTCCCTCATTGGTTCGACGGGGGGGCTTCAAGGTTTCATTTAGTGTTTGCGAGATCTGTCAAAGTTGCATGAGAGATCATCACCCATAGTCTCAAAGTGTTGAGTAATGCTGCAAGCAGGTATGGGTGAATTCAGGAAATGACCGTAAAGCAGTCGTCATCGCGCGGAGTTTCGGGGTATTCGGAATGATTCCCCTCGAGCGCGAGAAAACACTGTCGCGACTGAGTCGCAAAGTAGGCTAGGAGCGACAAAGCAAGAAATAGGTCGCTCGTGAGTTTAGGGACTCGTGTATGCCCATCATCATAACACTTCCCCCCCCCTCTAGCCGCGAAGTCCCGGCGCGTTACCATCACGTGGCCGGAGTCGGGCTCGATAGCCGTTGATAAGAGGATCGACATCCGAGAGCTAGCTGTGCGGTACCCAACTGTTGTGTGCCGCGCCGTAGTTTTTCCACTTGATCAAATATTGGTCTGCGCCTCCTCGTCGGCGGTGAATGAGAATTTCTTCAACCTCGTATTCGTGGTGAACGTCGGTGATCATGGGCGGCGGGGCAGGTGCCACGCGTCCATGAAAATATTTCGCCAAATCAACAATGTCAATGTTTGGTGATGTGGAAGTTCAAGTGAATCTACATGTTGTCGGGTTGTTGGAGTTTTGTGACAACTGGAGTGCACATCTCCAAAATGTCAAAAGGTCCTAACAACCGGGGTCTGAGTTTTCGATTGCTTGATCCGAGGAGTTTGACTGTTGCGGAGTTAATCAAAACTTTGTCGCCGGTCTTGAACTCCTCGATTAGTTGATGTTTATTGGCTTGCCACTTCATAGTTGCTTGCATTTATGCGATGGTTTGACAAGTTTCTTCCCAGATTGCAAAAACCTCTTGTTGGTGAGTGTCCACGGCAGGGATGTTGCTCTCAGTACCGAAATCGATTGGGGTGGTTGGCTCTGTTCCATAAGCCACCTCAAACAATATTTTCCCTATTGCGATGGATGCTGGTGAGTTGTATGCAAACTCGGCAACTGGCAGCTTGACTGCACAGTCGGTGCCATGAGGTTTGCACAATGTTTTAAGGAGTTCTTCAAGCATTTGGTTGGTGCGCTTGGTTTGACTGTGGGATCCGTTGCGGTCCAACGATTTGGTAAAGGAACAGTCGTGTTGCTC
Organism: Penium margaritaceum; assembly: GCA_023375785.1. Lineage (NCBI taxonomy): Eukaryota > Viridiplantae > Streptophyta > Zygnematophyceae > Desmidiales > Peniaceae > Penium > Penium margaritaceum. The sequence continues at coordinate 83,254 of SZWC01010358.1, forward strand.
CTTTGGAGGTTGTTTCCGTAGTGGTCCGAATGAAGTGCACCATCTTTGAGAACTTGTCAATGACGACCAGTATGGCATCGAACCCTTCCAGTGTAACGGGCAAACATGTCACAAAATCCATGGAGATGTCGGTCTATGGTATCTCTGGTATTGGTAGTGGTTGTAGTAAACCAAAGGGTTTGGTGCACTAACTCTTATGTGTGTGGCATAAGTCGCAACTTTTGCACAAGTTTGCGACGTCAACCCCCATCTTGTCCCACCAATAGTACTTGGCGAGTGTTTTCAAGATCTTGTCGGCTCCAAAGTAGCCTGCTCAGCTGGTGTCAAGGCATTCCTCAAGAAGCATGCGTCGTAGTCCCTCGACTTTGGGAACAACGACTTCATTTGTTAGCTTTTTGCGCCAATAGGAGCCTGCAAAGTAGAACTTTGCCATGTTTTAGGCTCCGTGGTCCTTGTAGCCATGTGCAAATAGCGTCCTATATGGGTCTGCTTGAATCTGTAGTACATTGACCTTCGTGAGATCGGGCCGGCGGCTTAGCGTGTCCGCTGGATTTTACTTCCCGGGCTGATACTCAATTTTGTAGTTGAAGTTGGACTCGAGGAACTCCATCCATCAAGCTTGTCTTCGGCTAAGGTTTGGCTGCATTTTCAGGTACATGAAGGCGTGGTGAGCTGTTCGAACCACTAATTTGCGGCCCTCCAAATAGCAGCGCCATTTTTTTAAAAACGTGAATATCCGTAGGCATTTCTTTCTAGTGGACGGAATAGTCGAACTTTGCTCCGTGAAGCTTCAGCGACATGTACGCAATGGGATGTTCCCTTCCTCTGTTCTCTTGCAGGAGGACCGACCTGATTGCTTGATTGTAGGTGTCTGTGGCCATTATGTCTTCAGCCATTGGATCTGCCAATCGAAGGGTTGGCGCGAAGGTCAGAGCTTTACATGAAAACACAAAAGCTTCTTGTTTGTTGTCTCCCCAAATCCACTTGCGATTCTTGCGGGTGAGGTCAGAAAGAGGCGCTGAAACTCAGGCACAATCCTTCACAAACTTATGACTACGGTTGCAAAATCCAAGAAAAACTTGTACATCGCATACTTTTGTTGGAGTTGGACAATCTGCCACCATGGATACCTTTTTTGGATCCATGGATACCTATCCACCGCCGATGATGTGACCAAGGTAAACGATCGATCGTTGACCAAAGTCAAAATTTTAGAGCTTCTTGTAGAACTTCTCCCGCTGGAGGATCTCGAGTACCTGTTGAAAATGTTGCCTATGTTCCTCTACGGTCCAGCTGTACACAAAGATGTTGATGAGGTACACCATGATAAAATGGTCAAGATGCGTTCAAAAAATGTTTTTCATTGTTGCCATGAATGTCGTAGGGGCGTTCGTGAGTCCAAACGGCATAACCGTGAACACAAAGTGTCCAAAACGTGTTCGAAAGGCGGTTTTTGCAAAATCCTCGTCGACAATGCAAATCTGGTGGTAGCCGCTCTGTAGGCTGATTTTGCTAGAAATCCTCGCTCCACCTAGTTGGTCAAAACGTGTCTGCCCGAGATAGAGGGTAGCGGTTCTTGATCATGATGTCGTCCAACGCCCGATAGCCAACGCACATCTGCATTTTGCGACTTTTTTTTTATATGAAAAACAGTGGTGCGCCCTACGAAGAGACGGACAGTCGGATGAACCCCTCAGCCAGCATGTCATCCACTTGTTGCTTGAGCTCCATGTGTTTGTGATCACTCATCCGGTAGGTTCCTTTGATGATCGGTCTATAGCGGGTTTGACCTCAATTCAATGGTCGATGTCCTGTTTGGGAGGGAGTTTTCTTGGTAGCTGGTCGGAAAACATCCCTTTGAGCTCTTTCATGAGTGGAGCATACTCCTCTAACACAGTTGCAAACCTCGACGCCGATGAGGCTGATAAGTCGGCTATGACGACGGATTTGTTGCTTGTGCTGCTGAGATTGACGTGGGCCAACCAAGCCTCAGATATGTTTTTTCCACGTCAAGTGAAATCAGTATAGCTGGTGGCCGTTGTGTTTTTGTGGTTACTCCTACCACGGTTGTGTCGCTTTCAGCTACCCTATTGTCGTCTTTGGCTTGTTGACTGGAAATCTGCTACTTCACAAGTGATAGAAAGAATTGCTTCTCGTTCTGTTCGATGGAAACAACACCACTACGTAAGTCGACTTGCGGGCTTTTTTGGTACAAGAAATCTAGCCCGATAATCACCGTGCAGTTGCTCATTGGGCAAAATCTCCATATAGTTTTTGATTGCACATCTCCAATCTGCAATCGTAATGGTTTCTTTAGTTGGTGGATGCAAACTCGTCCGTCAATGGTTTTTCCTTCACAAGCTCCAGGTTCGTGTTCAAACCTAGCTTTTTCACGAGTAGATTGGATACGAATATGTGAAATGCACCACCATTGTATAACTTCGGCAAGGTTTTGTGACTTTTACAACCCCTTGATTGCACTTTCAACAGTATCGCAGGCTGGTCATCCTCGTCTCCCTCGTCAAATGTTTGGATCCCAGGAACCCCTGTATTAAGTGATGTTGCCGTTCGGGTGGGCGATTGTTCGGCGCAGGTTCTTCAGAGGGGGTAGGAGTTTTGCCATCTTCCCTTGTCCTCTGTTGTTTCTTGACTCCTACCCTCCTCCTTGCTTATTATAATGCTTCCCGCTCTTCTGGTTTCTTTTGTGGCAGTTCCTTGCAATGTGTCTGATCTTTCTGCAACTTAGCAGGTCCGTTGATCTCCTTTTTGCACAACGGCGTCGACTTCCATCAAAGCCGAGTTCTCCAAGTTGTGTGACCGAAGCCCATCATTTTCTTGCAATTGATACCTTGGGTGCCAGCCATAAGATTCATTGAACCTTGAGTTGAAATCGGCAGAGTCGATGCGTTACGCGTCTGCGATGATCTGCAACAAATTGTTAGTGATGTCGTAAATTGCGAGTGCTCTGCAAATATCCCGCTTGAGGCCGTTGTTGTAGTGGAGACAGAGTTCATCCTCTATAAGTTTTCTGTTGGTGATAATCTGAAGAAAACGTTGCGTGTATTCTGCCACGCTAGACAACTGCTTCAGCCGTTGTAACGGGTAGCGAACCTCCGTTTTCTCATTGAGCTTTCCGAAGCGAGCGGCGAGTGCCTGGGTGAATGCATGCCAGTTGGATGGGTTAGTGATTGATATTTTCTAAAGTGGATGAACCTGCTTGAAAGATAGTACACCTGATGCCGACGAGATGGTAGCCATTGGATCAGCGACCACGGTTGCCTGCTACCATTGAATTGCCATTAGATTGGTCCACCAATTCAAAGCGGTGCCCAGCAGAAGCGAGGCTGTGAGGTTCATCTTTTGTTCATTGGAGTGAACCCTGGCAGTAGTAAAGTATACCTACAAACTCGTCAGGAAGATCCTGACTGTCGATCCTTTGGAATTTGCACAGTCAAACGCCTCTGGAAGCCCTAGACAAATCAAGGATCCACCAATTGGAGTCGATCGGTGTGTACCATATCTCGCGCTTTTGAGTCACGGATTTTGATAGTGTACTGCTACAATTGCGCAACAAGCGTCAATTGAAAGGCTTCCATCTGTGCCAGGTGGCCAATCAGCTCCGTGATCTTGTCTCGTGTCGTTTATTGAGTTGTGTTAGTCGGTGGTGCAAGCAGAATGGGCATGTCAGGCGTGCCTGACTCTAGATTGGTCGCGCCAGTCAATGTGCTAGGTGTCATATGCTCACCCCCCTCGATGAGGCTAAATGTCCTTCACGGGGTACCTAATGCCATTGTTGGTGTCTTTGTCGGTTATTGTTGCTCGTCGTCGAGTGCGCTCGCTCCTTGCGCCGACTTCGTCGCAAGGTCTACAAACTCCTTGTTGGTGGAGATGCGCTAGAAGACACATGCGGATCTTGGGTTGATGTGGAAATCAATCTTCTGCTTTGCTTGGGTCGATACCCTCTGAAACCAAGTGTTATGCCAGCAAAGTGAAGCGATTCACAATTGAAATCGGAGTTTGTCACTTTTCACATGATTGGGGTCAAATGGGTATTTTTGGGAAGCAAAAAGTATACTTCATTGTGACAAGTGTCAAAACTCAACAGTGTACATACAAATGGAAAGAGCAAGAAAATGAGGCCTGGTCAATCCGTTTCGTTATTTGGTGGTTCCCTTAATGCGATGCGGTGTCCTGATTCGTGGACACGAGAAGTCCCTCGTCAATTCAACGCGGGACTTGGAGGATTAATCTGGGGTTTGCGAGATCTGTCAAAGTCCCTCAAGATATCATTGCCCATAGTCTCTGGGTAACGAGTAACGCCGCTAGCAGGTTTTTTTGAGTTTGCAAAGTGAACGGAAAGGAGTTGTCATGGCACGAGAGTTCCGGGGTATTTGGAAGAAATCCCCTCAAGCGCGGAAAAAACAGTGTCATGACTAAGTCGCGATTTAGGCTAGGAGCGACGAAGTAAGAAATAGGTCACTCGTGAGTTTATGAACTCATGTATGCCCATCGGCATAACAGTTAGTACCACTGAAACGAGCGTACAATAAGTTTGTGATGGACACCAATTTCAATGTTACTAATCGTGACTATTCCAACTTAAAAACTGTCAAAGCATAGGAATACGACTATGCACCACTCAGATTTAAGTTGTTTAGGTTATCTTTCATTTGAAGATATTCATGAACCTAAGTTCTCAAAGCCTCACCACCCATGATTTCAAATTGTTTTGTGTCTTTTCCTTTCATGTTAGGGATGAATCTCGTAAGGTGTTTCATATAATTGGCCACAGGATGTTTCCCAAACTGATGAGACCGTTTAGTCCAAATGGCTACATGGAAACAAGATTGTGCGTGTGCGTGGGAATCCAAAGAAGATGGCACATATTCACTTTAACATTGCAATAGTTTTGTTGTGACAACTTCTTCAATAATTACCTCTATGAAATATGCTATTCTAATAGTGTTTGTCACAAGATGAAGTTGTCAAGAAAATGAAAAGAATTGTAGAAGAAGGTTGGGTATACCTCGCCTTAAACAGTAATTCATGTAGTTTGTATCTTCAACAAGAAGTTCCATGAAGTTTCCTTCTACAACACAATCATAAAGTTATATATCAAAATTGAAATCTATCACATTTTGGGGGATAACAAAAACATGGAGAGAGATACTTCATCATAAAATCTATGTTTTCATGTTTCTTCCTCATGAAAATCTTACATTAATAAGTTCCACAGATTCAGACATGGACAGTTTGTTCAAAATCATGATGTTGCTTAAAATTGCTTCTAAAATCGCTTGGAAGGAGAGAAAAAATCAAGATGAGGTCCATTTTGGGCATGTTGTGCGGATATGCTTATAGAATTTAGCTGAGAAAATGAGTTTATAAAGATTTGCAAGAACATGGCTTAGTATGGGCCCAAATACTGATGTTTGTATATCCTTAGTCTTAAACTAAGCATGTTTATGGGTCTTGCATGAGTAAGGTATCTTTGTACTGTGTACAAGATTTTTGCAACATGCAAAACATCTACATGTTGATCTTTCTTGGTTCCCTCGCAAACTTGATGGCGATTAGACTCTCTCAAAGAATGCGAGCTCATATTAGCAAGGCTTCTATTTCTTATATTTGAAGATGTGATTCAGCAAGTAGTTGCTACAAATGTCAACTTAATTGAAAACCACAAATAGTTACCACATAAGTCACTCCTCATGAACATGGTGGGAGAGGTCTTGTCATTGATGCACAATAATTGATGGACGAAGCTATGTCACACATTTGTTCGCTCACCAGTGTACAAATAGCTTACAGTTATCATACTTTTTAACAGTCTGAATCCAACATTTTTTTCCGATACACTCTTGCCTTTTGTAGTGGAGGGGGAGGGAGGGAGGGTGAGTTGAAATGGGTTAGGAAGTAGGAGCATCCCCTCCAATACCAAAAGTGTACTGGATGAATGTATTGGAAATTAATTGGAGGTTGGTTAGATTTTGTACAAAAATGTGTTGTTTTGAAAGAAGTTACAAAGAATCTAGACATTTGTTCTTCTCAAAAGCTAATTGTGAATGATGGAATCCCTTGTCTTGATACACATCCTTAAAAACTCCATGCACATGATTTCTCACTTTGATTAGGGGAGGGGGGTTACTGGTTTTCTCGCGATCGTTTCAACGTACTACAAACTACAAGTATCTTTTCAAGCCTCATTCTGATTGGATTGATTTGGAAACCATATGGTGTTTGGAATGAAAGCTCGATGAAAGACAAAGAAAGTTGTACAAACATTTCACTCACCAAGATTACGGTTCTACAAGGATTTGGTTTGTTGATGGACAAAGCATCCTTGTGTTTGTGTTTTGGATTGTCCAACAATGCACATATCCCTCTCAATCACATACTTTGCCATTTTCATATTGTAGTACAATCACCCAGTACACTTTGCGCTTCAGTGGGAGGGGGGGAGGTTCGGAAATGGGTTAACAGACAATGAATGGGAATGAACATCCCCATCCTATGACTAAAAGTGTACTAGGGGGAATGCATTGAAAATTACATTGTAGGGGTGCAACCTTTTATACACGAATGTTTTTCCATCAAGAGAATTGACAAAGAAGCTTCGTCGTGATCCTTTTATTAACACATTTGTGAACATATGAAAATCAAGTGTAGAAACACAGTCGCATACACTTCCCATGTAAGATATTGGTGCACGGGGAGGTTGATGGGGCGGTGGCATTGATAGAATTGACGATAAATGAACAGATATAGAACTGTGTTCCACCGCATACACTCTCCCATACACACATCCAATACATTTGAGTATGGGGTGGAGAGAGTTGGCTTACATTATTCTCAAAATGTGTGAAGCATAGCGAACCACAGGAAAACATCAGGCAAGGGTAGATTTTTCTTGTTCATTCATGGAAACCAACATCATGCCCCTTCTTATGTTCTTCATAAGCCTATAAAAGAAATCTGTTTCTGGCATTTGTCTTCATTACAATATTTTTTCATTTAATGGCTTGAATCCAAAAAACGATTCAAGAAAACTATTCACATCGGAAAAATATGAACATAAGTATGCTTATGTATGTTTTACGTTCTCAAAAGCTTTGTATCCAGCACATAATAATGGACACGACAAATAGTGCATAAAAAGTACATGATCAACCATACCTTTGCTCACAAGATTTGACCTGGTCCAACATGACATTATCACCTCCATTCTTGTCATTGGTTTTGTTAGTTCCCTGCCTTTTGCCTCTACTTTGTCCAAGCCAATAGTGTTGCATGTTGTTCAAGTCTAAGAGAGGTATGCTTTCCTTTCCCCACTGCCAAGGCATCTGGCACATCCCTCCCTCCCCCTTCCACAAATGTGTGGCGTGATCCTCCCCTCGTGAGCTTGGTTGGTGCTCTTCTCCCCTTCATGGGAATACTTAGTGCACCCTCCCCTAGTTGTCGGTCTGCATGGAGACCTTTTACAATCAGCCCCTTTGGATGTACACCTGTTGTTTGCGTGCATGGTGTGTTCCCCACACTCTCAACGCTGGTGCGCGTAGTGCCCTCCCCCTTCACCTATGTGCATGGTGCACACCCATAGCTGTGATCCACCCACAACCCCTCTCTCTCTATCCTCCTCTCCTCAATCTGCACCTCTCCCTCCCTCCCACCCTCCCACCCTTCTTGCCTCCCTCCCTTTTTCCTTTGGTTCATTCTTCCCTACTTTGTTCCACACATAGTTCCACCTCATACCATCTCCATTTGTATATCCCTTCTGTCCATTCCTGTCCTTTTTCTTGTGCAGTCCATTTCCCTTCCATCTGTCCTTTCGTTGGTTTATAAGATCTTTTAGCAGTTTTCTTGTTCTTCCACTCATCCATCCATCCATCCTTCCCCACTATCTCCCTCTTCTCCATCCCTCCCTCCCCCCCTTTTTTTATCAATATCCCCTTTCCTCCCTTCTCCCCTCCCCTCCTCATTCCTCGATTGTGCACTCCTTCCCTCCCTCCCTCCCTCGCTCCCTCCCTCCACATTCACTCCTAATGTATACTTTCATCCAACAAGACCTCCTCCATTGATATCCAACTTAAACAAAATCTATAATACACTAGTGTATTGTTTCAATCACATGAACACGTTTGTCTATACATCTTCTTATGCACTCCCCACATACATTTTCATCGCAACCCCTCACTCCCCGACGCATTCAACCCATCCACCTCTACCTCACCCACAAGACATTGAGTTCTAGTGTGCACCTTCCTAGAGCTTTCTTGAGATATCATTTCTCTCCATGCACACTTCTTCTAGTGTGTAACAATGTTTCAATTAGATCTACCTCCTCAATGCTTCTCTTTCTCCCGCCCCTCCATCTTTGTCCAGTGCAAAACCATCCAAACCCCCAATCTCCTTTTTCCCTCTCCTCTTTCCTCTCCTTCCAACTGTCTCTTCCTCACCCTCTTACGACTCTTCCCTTCCCCCCACTCGCTCCCCCCATCCATCCCCATCCAAACCCTTCTCCTTCTATCCACACCCCCTTCCTCCATTCCTGAACTTCCCTTTTCCTTCCCCACCATCCCCTCTCCTTCACCTTTTTTACCACCCCAAATCCATCCCTCTCTCTCTCTCTCTCTCTCTCTCTCTCTCTCTTTCTCTCTCTCTCTCT
>SZWC01010359.1:60945-75444 GCA_023375785.1 Penium margaritaceum
AACAACAGCGACGGCGGTGGCGATGGCGATGGCGGTGGCGACGGCGACGGCGACGGCGACGGCGACGGCGACGGCGACGGCGACGGCAACGGCGCCGGCGATGGCGGTGGCGATGGTGATGGCAACGGCGACGGCAATGGTGACAGAGACGGCGCGGCAATGTGTATGTGAATGTGAATGTGAATCTGAATGTGACTGTGAATGTGTATGTGAATGTGAATGTGAATGAGACTCTGAATGTTGCACTGAATCTTGTTCTGAATTTGGATGTGATTGTGAATGTGAATGTGGATGTGAGTATGAATGTGAATGTCAAACTGATTTTGAATGTGAATATGAATGTGAAAGAGAATTTTGAACGTGAATGTGAATGGCAATGTGAATTTGAATGGAAATTTGAATGTGAATGTGGACATGATTGTAATTGTTACTAAGTGTCTGACTCTCGTGCATAGGTGTGAATCTTCTTTACAAGGGCAGTGACAGCGATAGCGACAGCAACACCATCAGCAACACCAACAGTGACACCAACATCCGCGTTGGCATCGTTGTGGACATTGACTTTGATATTGACATCGACATCAGAGTCAACATCGAAGTGCACATTGATATCGACATTGACATTGACATTGACATCAACATCAACATCGGTATCAACGATAGAGCAGACGACATTATGTGATGTGATAGGATGTTATGTGATGTGACACAATGCGATGTGATGTGATGCAATGCAATTCGGTGTTATGAATGTGATGCAGTGCGATGCAATGCGATTTATGTGATGTGATGTGACATGTTGTGATATGGTATGGTGTTCTGTGAGATGCTATGATGTGATGCACTGTGACAGTGACAGTGACAGTGACAGTGACAGTGACAGTGACAGTGACAGTGACAGTGACAGTGACAGTGACAGTGACAGTGGCAGTGGCAGTGGCAGTGGTAGTGACAGTGACAGTGACGGTGACAGTGACAGTGACAGTGACAGTGACAGTGGCAGTGGCAGCAGCAATGGCAGCAGCAGCGGCAGCGGCAGCGGCAGTGGCAGCAGCAGCGACAGCCACACCGACAGCGACAGGGACAGGGACAGCGACAGCGACAGCAACGTTGACGCCGACGCCGAAGCCGACAATGATAGCAACAGCGACAGGGACATCGACAGTGACAGCGACAGCGACATCGGCATCAACATTGACGTTGACATTGACATCGACATCATCAACATCAACATTGTCAATAGAGCAAGCGACATGATGATGTGATGTGATGCGATGCCATATGTGTGTGTGTGTGTGTGTGTGTGTGTGTGTGTGTGTGCACGCGTGTACGTGTGTGTGTTTGTGTGTGATGACAACAGCGACAGCGTCAACGACAGCGACAACAACGGTGATGACGACGGTGACGGCGATGGTGACGGTGATGGCGATGGCGGTGACGACGGCGACGGTGACGGTGACAGCAACAATGACAGCAACAGTGGTGGCGATGGTGATGTCAACAGTGACAGCGACAGCAAAGTTATGTGGTGTGTTGATATGTGTCGTGATGTAAAGGACTTTATGGCACATGAAAAGTGGAGGTGGAGGTGGAGATGGAGGTGGAGGTGGAGGTGGAGGTGGAGGTGGTGGAGGTGGAGGGAGGTGGAGGATGGTGGAGCTATGTTGACCTCGACCTTCGACCTCCCTAGGGAAGTCCAAGGTCTGTGAGGTTGACCTTTGACCCCAGGTCGACCTCCCAACCTCCCCCCCCTCCCCCCCCCCTTGGCACTTGGTTTTTTCTTATCTTTTGATACCGTTTTACCCTTCCATGCTTCAAGTGTCATTGAATTCTCATGCAAGTATGCATGAATGGAATAGATGAATGAAAATCATCATAGTGGATTTGTAATGTACATAATCTCAAACATATGCATGCATATTTTTAGGTCAATCTGAGAACTTTCTGGTTTTTGTCAACCTTCGACATCGACCTAGGAGGCAGGGAAGTCCGGGTCGACCCCCCGACCTCGACCTCGACCTCGACAAGGGGAGGTCAACATAGTGGTGGAGGTGAAGAGTGGTGGAGGTGGAGGTGGAGGTGGAGGTGGAGGTGGAGGTGGAGGTGGAGGTGGAGGTGGAGGTGGAGGTGGAGGTGGAGGTGCAAGGTGGTGAAGATGGAGGGTGGTGGAGATGGAGGTTGTTGGAGGTGGGGGGTGATGGAGGCACACATAGATGTAGACGTGGAAATGTGATGCGACGTAATGATGTCTGTTGTGATGTGAACGATATCATGGCATATGACAAGTGGAGGTGGAAGGTAGTGAAGGTGGAGATGGAGGTGGTGTTGGTGTTCGAGGTGGAGATTTGATGACCTAGCCTATCGTTGGCGACTCGATCCATGTACACATCCATACCATATGTGTACCACTTTTGTCGTTGACATACATGACATAGGATGTCGTCAAGTTCCAGTGACCTGTATAGAGTCCCTAGCATGTGGTGATGGGGTACATTGGGAATCCTGACTGGCCATAGCCACCCCGCGGTTCCGGAAGGGTGCCCCTTTGAAGAACCAACCACATCGTTGTGGTTTGAGTGGGTGTTGGTTCAGTCTTCATTACATGCATTGCATTGTTGAAGCACCGATGGCCGTTGACGTGTTTCGTCGTCTAACCATGCAAGATACGTCGTGGTCAGTTTGATGTGTCGTTGTGTCTAGCTACGTAGAGTAAAGTGAGTCTAGTTTGTGATAGGCATTTCTCATTCACTTCCACTTGAACTCATTGCATACAACACCAACCACTTATCATCTCTTGACAATGCCAACATGATTACCAACTTTTGACATGATCCAATTGATAGATTTGATGACCCAGCCTATCTTTGGCGACTCGATCCATGCACACATCCATACCATATGTGTACCACTTTTGTCGTTGACATAGACAACATAGGATGTCGTCAAGTTCCATTGACCTGTATAGAGTCCGTAGCATGTGGTGTTGGGGTACATTGGGAATCCTGACTGGCCATGGCCATCCCGCGGTTCCGGAAGGGTGCCCCTTTGAAGAATGAACCACGTTGTCATGGTTTGAGTGCGTGTCGGTTCCGTATGCATTAGATGCATTGCATTGTTGAAGCACCGATGGCCGTTGACGTGTTTCGTCGTGTAGCCATGCATGATACGTCGTGGTCAATTTGGTGTGTCGTTGGGTCTACCTACGTTGAGTAAAGTGAGTCTAGTTTGTGATAGGCGTTTCTCATTCACTCCCATGTGCACATCATTGCATACAACACCAACCACTGATCATATCTAGACAATGCCAACATGATTACCAACTTTTGACATGACCCAATTGACAGGTTTGATGAGTCACTTTGATCAGTCAACCACTTTGATCAGTCATGTCCATCTCATCAATGGACAATGCCAACATGATCAACTTCACTCGCATTAGGTAAACAAGGTAAGGAGGTAAGTGTAGTCTTCAAATGCTCCTTTTCAGTCAATATGATGCTTAGAAGCATCGACCCAACAACCCAAGATGGTTGTTTGATGGCGAGTTAGTCAACGCCATAGAAGTAGTGCAATTACTTTAAGAGTGTACAGATGTATTATGACATAGAATTAAAACACTTGGTTACAATGTATACGTACAAAGCACAATCAGGGTACTAGACATCTACATTTAGCTGTATAAAAATGCGGGAAAATGTAGACATAATAACAATCAATTGCATTTGGGTATTTTAGTTTGATCCAATAGGAGTTAATTTAACCATACTAGATGTAAGATGCATAATAGCATTATAAGCATATTAGACATGTTAAGCATATAGACACACTTAGAAAACTAAATCACTTGCATATTGGCATTTTGACATAACCATATGGGATGTAATCTACCCACACTAGATATAGATAAAATGTTACCGTTATAAGCATATTAGACATTTTAAGTATATAGACACTTTTATCACTACATACATGCATATTGACATTTTAGTCATAACCCATTATGATGTAGTATAGTCATAATACACAGAAGTAGCATACTAATTTTAAAAGCAAATTAGACATATGAGGCATATTGACACACAAATACACTACATCACATACATACATGCATTTTACTACTAAATAAGCACAGTTTTGTATCGACATTATGAACATAATGACCATTATGCCATCATGAAAATGGTACCATCATAAAGCGTGCACCAAAGTTCATATACCAACATAAGACTCTTATTGCCACATTAAGGAAATACATTTATCCAACAGTGGCCACAATGATAATGTACAACAATGTACACATACACAATGAAGATCCTTCGTGTCTAAATACAATAATCACCGAGGATGCAAACATGAGAGAATAAATGCCATAAAGAAGAATTCACAAGAGAAAAATCTGCAAATAATACATATCGGAACATATCAAGTATACCATGTATTCATACCTCTTCTTTGAACTTCATGTCAAACACTTGCAACAATAGACACATTAATACAATAGTACTCACTTTAACATTACGCTACAAGAACCTAAACCCTACAAAGCAACAAAGTTTACAATGAAGACACTTTGTCACCCTAATTTACACGGATAGTTAATATGCATGTCTACACTTCACATACACTACATGTATGTACCTCAATTGACAAATTTTATGAGAACGTAACACGAAAAAAAAAAGAATTCATACGTTGATACAAACATAACGATAGAGAGGTAACACATTTTTGTGATGAAGAACTAAGCTTCAAGTCAACATGACTTTTACCCTTTATTCCACCATATCACAACCTAGTTTCTCTTAACTTACCCGGATGACGTCGTCGATTGTCTTGTTCGTCATGAGCGGAACAAGCGAGCCTAAAGAAGATAGAAGCAAAAAGTTAAAAAAAGTAATTGCAATAAGCTTGCTATGAAACCCAAAAGGTGAAAGCAATAAGGATTTCAAAAAAACCAACAAAAAGAATTGCAATGAAGACACTTTGTCACCCAAAACTTACACGGATAGTTCATATTCTTGTATTCACTTCACACACACTACATACATATACCTCAATTGACAACTTTCATGAGAACATAACACGCAAAAAAGAATTCATACGTTGATACACATGTAACGGTAGATTAGTAACACATGTTTCTCATGAAAAACTCACTTTCAAATCAACATGACGTTTACTCTTTATTACACCATTATACAACCTAGTTTCTCTTAACTTCCCGGGATGACATCGTCGATTGTCTTGTTGGTCGATGCACGGAACGAGCGAGCCTCAAGAAAACAGAAGCGATAAAAAAAAAAGTGATAGCAATAAGGTTACTATGTAACCCAAAAAAGGTGCAGGCACGACTGATGGTGCTGATGGTGCAGACGATGCTGATAGTGCTGATGGTGCTGATGGTGATTTCTTTCTTTGGATTTGTTTTTATGGTTTGGGTGGTGGTGATTGATGTGATGTGTGGTTGGCTGAGCACACGCAGAGCTTACCCCCTGTGCTTGGGCAGCCACAGATCACTGTCTGAGAGGTCCCTCGCTGGGGACATAGCCGTACCATGGAGGGTCGGATAAGGAGACGGCAGCGGTGTTCTGGAGAGCAGTATAAGAGGAGGTGGAGCCTGGAGGAGGAGAAGAAGCCTTGGTGGAGAGGGTCATGTGCATGCGGTGGGTAGATGTAGAGGCGCCATGATGCAGCGCAGCCGGTTGAGTTGAGTTAGTGAAACAGAGCCTGGCAGAAACTTTTTGAGTCGTGTACGATCCAAGGTTGAGCTTCTGGAGAGAAGGACAAGGGACATCGGTACCGTTGACAAGAATGTGAACTTGAGTGTGTTTGTTTTTGGTCGACGTCGAACAGGCCGCTCGGCGAGAAAGGCAATGGGCTGAGTGACGCTGGGAGTGTCGGACAGGGAGATGGTTGTGGATGACGTTACATGAGGTCTTTCGGCTACCGCCAAGAGAAGGGACTTGTACAGAGTTGTGGCAGCAAAAGTTAGAATGATCAGATGCACAACTGAATCCGAAGGTTGCGTAGCCGTGAAGGGAGTCGCATCTGCTGTGAAGCCAGAGGGCACAAGCGGTGCACCTGGATGGTTTTGTGAAGGTTGAGAAAGCTGCTCTGGAATGATGGAACATTCTGTAGTCAGCAGAGCAAGAGCAGGTGGTGTAGCTGGCAGAGAATAGCATTGCGGTGATTCCGGCAGTGTTGCCCATGTTGTTGAGGGTGCGACAGTTGGGGATGTTGTACATTGTCATTTACTCAGAGTGAGAGGGCAGTGGTAATGCACATGCCCATAAGCGTTGCACTTCCAGCAACGTTTCTGATTGGTCTCAGGAAGATTGGGGGGAGAAGCGGGCTCTGAAGCTCCGGCTCTTCCATGAGGTTTCTTACTTTGATGATTGCAGTGTTCCCTGAAAATCTTGTCCTCACTGATGATGGTGGCGATGAAATCCTTGAGGTCGTCCATTGAGAAGTCACGTTCAGAATTCAAGATTTTGAAAACAAACGCTTTGAGTGGAGTGAAACGCGCCGGAAGCGACCAAGCAAGAGTTGAGGCAAACTCGTGGATGGTCATGGTTTCCCCAAGGTCAGCCAGTTTGGATGCCAATGACTTGAGAAGTAGGATGTGACTTTCTGCTGCCGTTGAATCTCTCAGTTTGATGGTCCAAAAACAGCGTCGTAAAGCTGAAGCGTAGTGGCTGTGAGGTTGTACTGAAAATTCTCGCACATTATGCCAAGACACCGCCAGGTCTTGTGTAGGATTGTCTTCTTCCAATAATACTCTGTAGGGCCGGGAAAGGTGCATCCCTAGGAGGGCGTAGGCTTCGTTTTGCTTTTGTTGAACAAGAGAACGTGCGGAACTGGAGAATGATTGGTCGTTGTGAATGATGCCCCATAGATTTTTGCTGAGTAGGAGTAATTTCATATCAAGGGCCCATCCATAATAGTCGGCTCCATTGAACACAGCCACTTATAATCCTGGTTGACTTGATGTAGTAATTGGTAATCTCATCTCTGCTTGTTGCAAGATTTCAGGGGTCATGGTACTTGGGCCTCCAAAGCCTCCGATCTGCCGCTGTTGCTTCTCCTGTTGATGATTCCAGATCTGATTTCAGTGTTGAACAAGCACAAGGAAAATTAGAGGTACCAGAGGGTAGAACCACATTGTAGAAGAATTTGCAAAATTTGTTGAATGTAGATTGTGGGAGATGTTGCTTCTGCCAGGGATGTTGCTCGAGTTGTTGTAGTTGAGAGATATCTCAGATGGTAGATCTGTGTAAGGGAATCCACATGTAGACGTTGAGTATGAAGATTGGATGTCTTTCTTGACAGCGGGTGGAAGTTATCACTGTTGTGCTGCTTCTGCTGCTTCTGCCGCTGGTGTTGCTTGTCCCACTGTGACTGGAAACATTGTTCAGCCGGTAGCACCATGTAGGCAAATACACGGAGATCAAAGAAAAGGTCTTGAATGCTGGAGTCATTGAAATTTTTCTTCCTTCTGAAGAGGTCAGGTCGCTGATAACACTGGTGTCCAAAAAACTGGAATTCGTTCACACATAAAATATGTTTCCCCTTAAAGATCGTTGAGGAGCAAATTCAGTTGACTTGTAGGCCCTGGCTCTGATACCAAATGTTGAAATCAGGATCAGCCTCAGAGGTCAACATGAATCATTACACTCATTACACAACTGGAAGTCACATCATCAACTCCATTAACTCCGTTAACTCCAAATACACAAGTCAGAAATACAGCCGTATCACTTGGCCAGATACTCCACAATCCCAGAGATTCAAGAGCCTTAGCCAAGGCCTCAGGCAGATAGTACGCCTTCTGCACTTTCCAACGGTATGCTGCATGCCTGATTTGGTGCTCTACACACGAAGCTAGATCTAACCGAAGTTACCTGTTGCTATAAACTAGTCTGAGTCATGTGCAGCACCAGAAACGATTTTAGGCGAGACTACTGACTGTCCTCTGGATTTGTGTCTCATGGTTGCGAGATGCCATTCGACCGGACCCCTCTCGATGGCGAAAGACATCAAGCGAGATTCATGCTGCGGAATCTGGGCTCACTCCGAGAGATCGACGGACGACGGCGTCCGGATCTGCGAGAACATCCTGATTGCCGTTGATCCGTCGCTTGGTCCACCAGTTGTTACTTGTTAGCTGTACCGGCCGGCCCGTCAGTCTTCGTCTTCTCCACTGGCCATTGATCGTACTTGACCATTTTGTGAGATCGACGGACGATGACATCCGGATCTGCAAGAGCATCCCGACTGCCGTCGATCCGTCGCTCGGCTCATTCGCCCACCGGTTGGTCGCGCCGGCTGACCTGCCGTAGAACAGCGGTCGCTCCGTGGGCGTTTCTGTTCGATCCACTGCTCGCTCCTTGAGTCTGCTCGCTCTTGCTCTTTTGCCGTGCCGAGCCCACTTGACAAAGACTATGCCAGTTTTCCAGTCAGTGGCATAATCTATGTCACTTTATCCTTTTGGTCATTGTTGCAAATCCAGCCGTCGGATGGACCTGTGATTTTTACGGTAGTAAGACGTGCTGTTGGATCGGCGATCGAAAGATGGATGTGGAAGAGAGACATTTTCCAATAGCCACCACACAGGACGCTGGCGTCACTGGCGCCATCCATGGTGCCGATCCCCACAAAGCCGTTAGACGCCAGAGGCATATGCCACGGCTGAAACTGCCACGGTGGACGCGGCGCCTACGACGTATGCAGAGCCGGTGCCAACCACGGCCGCGCTCCCTGCCACGCCAGTCTGCTCATCTCCGGAGCTCGGCGTGGGTGTTTGCACACAATCTGTCATGCGTGCTACTATGCCTTCACAAGGATGGCCACCACCATGCTAGTGGTGCGCTGCTGTGCGACTGCTCCACGATTGCTATGCTGCTATCGCTCGGCAAATGCAATGTGCGACCTCAAGTCGCCTTCGGTCCTGATTCTGCACCTGGTGCTGTCGTCAGCCGACGATTGTGGCCTCAAACCACCTTCACTGTCGATGCTACTGCTGCGACTCTCGCGGCGGCTGCTACTACAGCGGTTCCCGTCGTGAGTCTACAGTGGTGGCCTCAAGCTATACTAAAAGGCAAAAAATAATAGCGAGGAAAAAGAGGGTACATGTAGGGATTACCCATGAAATTTGAATGTATGTATGCCCTATCCGGTGTTCGGAAGAGTAATACTACCTTACCCGGTATTCGGGAGAAGAAGACTCCCCTACCCGGGGTTCGGAAAACAAGACACCCCTGCCCACGAACACCGAGGAAAAACAGGCATTTCGACGCTGCATGTGATGCAGCCTCGACATGCTGATATCATCAATATTTTCTAAGATTCACAAACCCCTTTTTTGAGGGGTTTGTGAATGTTCGGGGGGGGGGGGGTTGCCTGCGGTTTGCATGGGGGGTCAGAGACTCCCCATGCATTGAAAGGGAACCTGCTGGGCCCCGCTACCACGGGGCCCAGCAGGAGCCCGCGCAAAAACAAAACCCTAAAACCAGGAATGTAATTCAAGGTAGGGTTTGACTAGGGTTTGCATGCACAAACTGGGGGGTTGCGTGATGAAAAAAATGAACAGAACAAGCGTTCTCGCTTTGTTTCGAAATTGGCGTTTTCGCTCGATTGCGATTCTCGCGTGGGAGCGAGAATCGCGATCGAGCGAGGGGGGTTGACATGCCCCAGCTCGGCATGCGCCGTTGATCAAGCATGGTGAAGCGAGTGGGCAGGGGAGTCGTATTTTTTAAGTCGCTGGACAGGGCATCAATTTTTTTGTTCACTGGGTAGGGCGTTCCTGACCCCCTAGCGGATTGGGTAGAAGGGCTATTTGGCCCAAAAAAAGAACTCACCCTTTTTTTCTTTTCTTACCTTTTCCTTTGTTCAACCTCCTCGGGTGCCCCCTTTGGGGTTGTTCTAGGGTGCCCCACTCGAGGACTCCCCCTCCTTTCTCCTCTTTTTTTTCGCCGGCTGGCTTGATCCTCGCGGCAAGCGTAGTGGAGAGGGAGGCTCGCTCCCCCCCCCCCCCCCCCTTCGCGCGCAGCCGTCCGGAGGCCGCCCGCCGGCCTCCTCTGCCCCTCTCGATCGGCGGAAGGCCGGCGTTTGGCCGGCACACACCGGCGCACATGCCGGCTCGTGCGCCGGCGCTCGGCCGGTGCTGTGTCACGCCCCCCGTCGGCACGACATGCCCGACTGAGGGGACCCCCCCCCCCAGACCGGTCCCTTGCGTCAGGTCCCCCTCAGGCCCAACGGCAGCAGTTGTTGCAACTGTTGTTACTGCGGTTCCTGTAGCAACAACGGCTATTGCTGCTGTTGTGCTGCCTGTTGTTGCTGTTGCTACAGCTGCTGCTGCGGCTGCTGCCTATTGCTACTGTTGCTGCAAATGTTGCTGCAACTGTTTCTGCAGCTGCTCGTCGCCGCTACTGCTACTACGGCTGCTGCCCGCCGTTGCTGCTACTACAACTGCTATAGGGGCTGCTGCCCGCCGCCGCTGCTGTGGCTGCTTCTGTAGTTGATGCCTGTTGCTGCTACTGCGGCTGCTGCCTGCTGCTGCTACTGCGCTTGGTGTGGCACGAGGGGTTGGTGTGCCAGCCGTAGCGCTGCTGTTGCAGCTCGTGGCCGCTGATGTCGCCGCTGCTACAAGCTGCTGCCGCCGTTGCACGTTGGCACTGCTCGCAGTCGTTGCCGCAAGCTGCTGTTGTGAGCTTCTTCTCCTTTTTTTGTTTTTTTTTTACAAACCAGTAGCCAGACACGGCTACTGCTGCCACCCGGTGCTGCCGCTGTACTAGCTGTTGCCCGTAGCCGCTCTCGCTACGGGCGCTTCCCACCGCTGCTGCTCCTACGGCCGCTATTGCTTACAGCTGCCGCCACTGTCTCCGCTACCTCCACCGCTCCGCTGCAACATAGTCGTGGTGGGTCCCTCCAAGATCTGCTGTTGTTGCTATGGGTGGCTGCCGCTCCTGCTCGTCACTGCTGCTACTGCTGCTGCGTGTCTACTATACAGCACAATGAGCTGTGGCTCGTTTGCTCTGATGCCATGAGAAGATTCTAGGAAGCTTCCTAGCACGTTTGCCACTGGCTTGACGTCACCGCTTAGTCAGCTCGCGCCGTCAACAGAGGTCGGACATGAATCGACAAGGGTTTGGGTAGACGACACAAACAGTGTCAAAAGTGCTTCCATAAAATAAAACACATGCAGAGAGAGTTAACAAATAACAGGTCCACGGCATGAATAACTGCCGCGGCGCACGACGGGTGTCGCATGAAATGGAATAGCCTAGGCAGCAGGTTGGGGCAGCAGCGTTGTTGATGCAGCGTGCGGGCTTCCACGCTCGTTGCTTAAGTCAGCTGCCCCCTCAGTCTGCTGCTCTAGAGTCTAAGTCTGGAAGCTCTGGGTTTGTTACTCAGAAATGCGCGCGCCAGTGTTAGCGCCAGAAAGCAGCTGAAAACTGTAAGTGACTGATTAGGAATGAAGAATGAACAACAATGGGAGACCCCTCCAAGTTCTAGGCCCCCCCCCAGTTCTGTAGAGCTTGTTACTCAGTTCAACAGCCAATCAGAAAATAGCTCAGTTTAGGCTGGCAGGTTTTCTCGGTGAGGCCTGCCAGGCAGCCGACAGCCCAAAACCTGGGCGTAGTCCGTTTTGCCTGAAAACTGGACCATACCATAATACCGCCGCTGCAAACGCAGCCATGCGGTCAGAATATGCTAGAAAAATAGTAGCGAGGAGTTATGGCAGCCTAAACCCATATAGTGCCCACAACGGTTTGTGCTGCCAAACAGGGCCATGCAACATGCAACTGGGACCCTAGGCAGTGCATGACGACGCAGACGCAATAGGACGTGCTGGACGCACGCAAGCAGCAAATGCGGTGTCAATGACCGCCGGCAGCACGACCGCCGAGGAGGCCTGCCGATGGAGCTGAGCGCGTCGCCTGAGAGAGGAGGCTCCAGCGAACTGCGAGAAGACCTCAGCGTGCGTCGGCTCCACTGGACGACACTCCATCAGCGTCGTGTCTCGCCGTCAGTCATCTGCACGCCGATGTACACAAGCCGGGAGGACACAACAGAGCACAATGAGAGATGTGCAAAAAACCAACACTCCCCCATGACTCACAGGCGCAGTGCACATGGGCGGACAGGGACATGGTCAACATCCAGACTCCCCCAGGGCATGCAGAGACGCAGGCAGAGATAAAGAGAGAGAGCCACTCACGGACGTACACCGACCGAACTCACAGCCTTCTTGAACGAGTCGCGCTTCAGTGCCTTGGTCAGGGAGTCAGCCAACTGCCGTGTTGTCTCAACCCACACGATGCTGATGCTGCCGTCATGCAACAATGAACGCACATAGTGATACTCAACGTTGATGTGCTTTGTGCGTGTGTGATGCACGCCGTCATTGTCGGCGATGGCCATGGCACTCTCATTGTCACAATGCAACGTGATGGATGGGACAGACTGACGCAACTCGGACAACAGACGACGCAACCACACACTCTCACACGCGCCTGATCCAAGAGCCACGTACTCAGCCTCAGCAGTGCTGCGTGCNCCCAGTCGCTGTCGGTGTAGCCCACTGCGACAACAGACGGTTGACGGCGGAACATGAGTCCTCGCCGAGGAGTCGAGACGACATAGCGCAGTACTCGGATCGCGGCCTCGTGGTGGAGGTGACGCGGCTCCTGAGAGAACTGGGCCAGGAGGTTGACGGCGAACGCGATGTCTGGACGCGTCGTCGTCGCCAGGAACATCAGTGACCCGATGACTCGCAGGTACGTGGTCACGTCAACTGGCTCCCCCACAACAGCTGGGTCAGGACTCTTCAGCTTCACCTGGCCATCGGGCGACATGGGTGAGGATGCGCTCGGCACGAGTGGCAGGTCCTCGGCGAAGCGAGTGGACAGGGTCTGCACGTAGGCAGCCTAGTGAACGTGCAGGATGCCCTGGGGGCGATCATGCTCAAGCTCCATGCCCAGGAAGACTCGGGCAGAGCCAAGGTCCTTCATCTGGTAGGCGGCGTGCAGCAAATCCTTGACGCGCTGGATGGCGGCCGTGTCTGGCGACGCAATGAGGAGATCATCGACGTAGACCAGAACCGCAGCAAAGGTCTGACCTCTCGGGCTGATAAACAGTGCGGGGTCAGCGGTGCTGCGCTGGAGGCCGCCACGGAGAAGCGTGCTGCTGATCTCCTGGTTCCAGCATCAAGGTGACTGCTTCAGGCCGTAGAGGGCCTTCCGCAACCGCCAGACTCTCCCAGTGCCGTCGTCGAAGCCTGGGGGCTGCGTCATGTAGAGCTCCTCACCCTCCAGTGATCCGTGGAGGAATGCGTTGCTCACGTGCATCTGATGCAGCTCCCACCCATGCTGGGCAACCAGGCTGAAGAGCGCCCGACTAGTGGAGAACCGACCGACTGGGGCAAAGATCTGGTCGTAATCGATTCCAGGGACTGCGCGAACCCCTTTGCTGTAAGGCGGGCCTTGTACTTGTCCGAGGACTCGTCAGGCTTACACTTGCGCCGAAAGACCCACTTGGCACCGATGGCCTTCCGACCTGGAGGAAGGTCGACGATGTCAAACACGTGGTGCTGTCGGATGGCAGCGAGCTCCTCGGCGCAGGCAACATCCCAATGTGCAGCCTCAGGAGAGGCTCGAGCCTCGCGTAGGGTGGAAGGGTCTTCTGGGCGCGCTGTGGACCGGACTGTAAGGGCGTGTGCATCACGAGCCCCAGGTGGGATGCGGGCGAGTGCAGCCACAACAGCATGCCGATGCTCGTGATGAAGCATGGCGTAGCCCAGTGCAGAACCTGGATGAAGGTCTGCGATGATGGCGGAAGTGGACAGGCCGAGAGCCTTTGTGCCAAGGTCCCCACTCACAACCGTGGGAGTGGAGGAGACACGTGGGGCTACAGGGGGTCGAGGTGCTGCGGGACGCGGAGCGACGGTCTGGCCTCTTATTGTCGGACGAGGTCGGAGGCTGCCGCCTGGGCCAGGTGTGTAGCGCGGTCGGGCAGAGGACGATCCTGAGTCCGACGTGTCAACGGAGGCGGACGGGGCAACTGGTCCGGAGGAGCCAGTGGAAGTGGCAGGCGCTGCTGGTCCGGAAGAGTCAATCGGCCCAGAGGAGCTAGTAGACGCGACAGGCGCTGTTGGCTCGGAGGGGCCAGCGGACGTGACAGGGACTGTCGGCCCGGAGGGACAAGGGGACGCGACTGAGGCTGCTGGTCCGGAGGGGCCAGCAGACGCGACAGGAGCTACAGGCCCAGAAGGGCCAGTAGATGCGACAGGCGCTGCTGGCCCGGAGGGGCCAGCGGACGTGACAGGGGCTATCGGCTCGGAAGGGCCAGCTGACACGACAGGTGCTGCTGGCCCGGAGGGAACAGCGGACGCGACAGGTGTTGCTGGCCCGGACGGGACAGCGGACGCGACGGGTGCTGCTGGCCCTGAAGGGCTAGTGGACGCGACTGGGACCGTTGGCCCGGGGGGGCCAGTGGACG
>SZWC01010359.1:87823-100528 GCA_023375785.1 Penium margaritaceum
GCTCGTCCGTCTGTTGCGTGAACTGCGTCAGTCCATTCCCCCCGTGGTTCTCCAGTGTGACAACATGAGCGCGGAGGCCATCGCCAAGAACTCAGGTGTGTTCCATGCACGCACGAAGCACATCAATGTCGAGCATCACTTTGTGCGTGACCTGGTTGATCGTGGTGAGATCCGAGTCATCCACGTGAGCACTGACAGGCAGTGCGCGGATTTTCTGACCAAGGCTCTGGGTCGTTCGAAGTTTCATGCGGCCACTCGTTCCGTTGGACTCTGCCCCACCCCTGTTGCAGGTTGATTCCTCATGTGCCACCCTGCATGTGCTGTGCCTACTGCTTGTAGCGGCCGTACGTTTCCTGCTCTGTACAGCGTCAGTGTCTGCATGTGCATGGACGTGTTTCGCCCTCCGGTCATGGGGGAGTGTTGTTGTGTGTGTCGTACACAGCTTACGGTGACCCCTCGGCTCATGTCCATTCACGTGCAGATCCTTGAGACTGGCGACGGCGGCAGCAGACTGGCAGCCGGTGGCGACGGGCGCCCAGAAGACTTCCGTATTTTGTAGACTCGTGCTGTGTCAGAGCACGTAGGCGTGCAGCCTATCAGGATGTAGATCTCGTCGACGTGGCCGTTCTGGTTCAAACGGCTCGTCGTTCTGACGTGTCTGCAGGGAATTGTGACCAAAACTGTGCTTTTGCCACTGTTTTGTCCTGCTAGAAAAATAGCGCCGATTGTGCGCCGTGTGTGTTTGCATCCACTAGGTCCGTGGCACTATTTAGGTTGGCCAGACCTCAGTTGTCATTTCTCTCTGCACATTTCAAATATTTGCAGCTTATGACACTTGTGTTTGTGTCCCTAGCCAACCCCTTGCTGTTCTCACCTTCACCTGTGTGTGTTAGTGAGTTAGCTAGCAGGCTTGAGTTGCCACGCTAGCAACAGCAGTGCTAGGAGCTGTCTCTCACCTACGCCGTCTAAACCTAGAGTTGCAAAATCTCGAGCCGGACGCTACGATTGGTCACACGCATGTGTCCGACACCGATCGGTGGATAGACAGTGCAAAACATGCAAATCAGGCTCAAGAGCTAGTCCACCGAGAAAACTCTCGCGTCTGTAGAAAAACCACAAAGCACCCCGGCAAGCACCCAGGACGTCGTGGCAGCTCTCAAGCAGCTATTGGTGGGTGGAGCCACCACTCGTCGGTGCTCCGGCGCCAGCTGCATCCGCATCAAGGATAGGCTGCACAAAACCTGCAGAAGGTCTGAGACAACATCCACGTTGTACAGGCAGTCGTCGGTCAGCTCCAAGGGGGTGGTCCACCACCTGCCGACGCACCGGTGCCTCCGGGGTCCGCATCGGGGATCATGTCGTCGCGCTCTCTTGTACCGCTGCTCTCCTGGCCGTCGCTCGTGACGGGTGGAAGCCACACACACCAACAGTGTTCAAAGTGGGCTCGGTCAAGTACTCCCTGTTCGTGGTGTTGGTGTTGTCCATTTTCGGGGTCCGTCTGGCGATAATCTACATCACTTATGTGTTGTATGTGCCCGGCCTTCAGCTCCGCCTTCTGTCCGTCACTGCTCTCTACTGCATGAGCATGGATGTTCCGCATTCTCGTGGCATTGGCATGGTCAATCTTGGTCTATCTGGTCATGTGATGTTGCATGCAGAGTCTATTGATGACTTATGGTATGTCAATCGTTTTTCTTCGTTGTCCTCACCCTTGTGTTTCGACGGGGCGCATATGTCCTCTTCAACCTTCAAGATTTACTGTGCCGATGTCATCTGCTGAAGAGTTGCCTCATCTCTAGGAAGGTTCAACCCAGCTAAACCTGACATGCTGCTGTGAACATGTGTCGGAGGCTTTCTTGGATCATGATAGAATTTTGAGCCAGAATTCCTCAGGAAATTGCTCTCGTAGTGTCCTGCATACCCCTACTACCCAAACACCAGTTATCCAATTAGCTGGTTGTACATTTACTAGCTCCAGGAGTGTTGCCAGGTGTAGGGCTGGCAGACTTATGTACACTAGGAACCCACGTGTGAACTCCACACACCTATTGGTTAAGTGGGCACACGTGGGTTCCTAGTGTATCACACTCTGGAACATTAACCTTAATGACCACAGATGACCGCATTGAGACTGTTTTGAGCCCTCAATGTGCTGGACAGAACATGTTGCTAGTACAAGGTGCAGGTGCAATCTAAGGAATCTTCCGACCTTTCATTCAAATCCAAGCAGGGGGTTTCACCTGGACCTTCTCCAAGCTGAACCAGGGTTCTAGCAAGTACCAAGCGCCATGACTGTCCAGACAGCCATGCTGCATGCTCACATCCCAAGGGCCAGAGAGTTGTGTGGAAAGCTCAATACACAATTTCAAGGCGGATAGAACATTCGAAGTACCACCATTGGGCGCAAGATCCTGGGCTATCTCTTGTAAGTAGGACAAGGGTTTCGTGGCAACCTTAGTGGCTTATTTTCACAGATCCATATGGGAGCTACCGGTTTGGAAAAGACACATTGCCCGACACTGAAGTGTCAAGGCAGGAAGTTCTGGCCGGACCCCGAGATGGGGCCCACATGATGGAACCTTCGCCGGCAGACGCTCCCCTGCCGGAGGTGGGGGTTCAGTTGCTGCGAAGAAAACAGCTTTGCAACGAGGTCGCCTTCGCTGCTGGGCACACGTCCTTTCAGTAAACCCACTCCACGGGGAGGTTTGCGGCAGCTGACCACTCCGTGCCCCCTTGGCCAGGTGCAGGCTGGGCCGCCACTCCCGCCCAGGCGGCAGGCACGCATGGCGTAGCAGGTGGTGCAGGCGCGACAGTAACAGCTGCACCATTAGGGCGGCCCGAGGCCCGACGCCCGCTGCCCCCAGTGGGCGCTCCGGCAGCGCCACCAGGTGCAGCGCAGCGCCAACCCCTGCCACCATTGCCGCCACCGCCGCCGCGTTTGCCCGTTACCTCGGCGATGTTGTCCGGGGCCAGCTTAATGATGGGCGCCGGACGGACCGCGGCGGCCGCCTTATTGTTGTTACCGTGCAGCTGCCTGCTGGGATATCTGGCTGCAGCAGCCGCCGAAGCGAGGCATTGCTGCTGCTGCTGCGGACCGGCCGCGGCAGCCGCTGCCACTGCGGATCTTCCGAGGACAACGTTGCTCTCCGGGTCCACGTCCAACCCCAACACCTTCACGAGACGTGCGGGAAGGTATACTGTAGGGGCTGGGCGGTTGGCCTTCTTGCCACCGCCTCCTCTCGCGCTTGATGGCGAAGCGTGGGCGCTCGGGTTAGTGCTGCCGTTGCCGCTACCATCTGCTGGATGGCGCTGGGAGTGTGCGTGGGTGTGGCTGGCGGCTGACGGCGCCGGTTGAGCTGCGGCGGCGAGCGGGGTAGAAGAGCGTATGGGATGGAAGACACCCGTGCCGCCCAGCAGCAAAGGGGAAGGAGGGCAAGCGGAGGCGACAGGGGCAGGGGAGGCTGGACTAGACAAGACGGGAGTGCGGCACGCGGCGTCCGCTGCAGCAGCAGCTGACGGGGGGGGCGACGAGAGCTGGCGTTGCGGAGCCGAGAACGTCTGGCAGAGCTTCCTCGTGGTATCGGCTGGTTGAGTGGTGGAGCAGCGGCGGAGAGGAGAGCCCTGCTGCTGCTGGTGGTGCTGAGGGTGAGGGTTGCGAAGGGTCTGCGGAGACCCACCGAGAGCGGAAGCGCCGCCGCGATGGCGGGGACCCCCCCGCCGGCACTGGGACTGCTGCAGGTGCTGCTGCTGCTGCCGCCTCAGGTGCTGTTGCGGCTGCTGCTGGTGAAAGGAGGATCCCGCCCCGGCAGCCTGGTTGAGCCTGCTGGCAAAGCGCGCCTCCAGATTCACCGCGCAGCTGGGCCCAGCCCTCTCCCCTCGATGCACCGGCTGCTGCTGCTGCTGCTGCTGCTCAATCTTCTGGGCAGCGGCGTACAACAAATCCCAGCCCTCCATGCCACCTCCCCTTTGGCCCAGGACGGACGTGGGCGAACCGCCCAGCGAGGACGCATCACCGGGCGAGGAGGCAGCGGGGGAGGACCTGCGGATGTTCATGGAGGAAGACTGGGCGGGAGGGGAGGCGGAACGAGGAGGGGTGAAACAGTCAGGTGAGGAAGGGTGGGAGGAGAGAGGGGAGGAGCCGGCAGGGATTAGAGGGAAAGAGTGCACAGTCGACACCCCTGTGAGCGGAGGTGAGGTGTGGGATGCTGCGAGGCGAGGCTGCGGCGCGAGGAGGTGGGAAAGGAGCTGCTGCTGGGCACACAGATGCTGCGATTGGTAGCTCTCGAGGTTGTAGGGGTGTAGCGGCTGCTGCGGTGGGCTGGCAGCGGCAATAGCAGAGACGGCAGCTGACGCGCCAGAGACTGATGCGTTCCAGGACCCTGTGGCCGTCGCTGGTACGGGCGCGAGGCTAGAAGCAAGCGCCGGGAGTGACTGGTTAGGCAGCTTAACAATGTCGTCGCCATCGTCGTCTGAGATGCAAGACTGGGCAATGAGCTCCGCCATGAGCTCTCCCGCACGTTCAGGGTCGTCCGCCTCCACGGTGGGCGCTGTGTGGGGCTGATGCGCCATCACCCAGCTCTGTTCATGTGCGATCTGACGGGTCTGATGAGACAAGTGGACGGGATCGTGACTTGAGAAGCTGTCCATTGTCCGATGGCACACTTCTACTTCGGTGACAGTGAACCAATTGGGCGCGGAGATCAAGTCTCTTTCGTCGTCTACACATCGTTCTGAAACGATAGGGTGGAGCCCGGCCTTAAATTGGTCGAAGAGAGGCAGGGGTCAGTAGCCGGCGCGCAGGTGAAAACGGGCTGCGGAGAGATCAGTGGCAGGAGAGAGGCGCGCGTCGAGAGGTGAGCGGTGCACAGTGGCGAGACAGAAGGCGCCGGATTGCCACGCTGGCCTCGGACGCAGACGCAACCCTAGGTGAAGCGGCGGGAGGGATGGCAGGTGTGCGACGCGCTCGAGCAGGCGCAAGGTGGCTCTTCAGGCGGAATCTCATGCCCTGGAAGCAACGGCCGGTGGGGGCGTTCAGGCACGAAGGACGTAGCCAATGGCAGGCGTCGACATGAGCTGTTGCCCCATGGCGGAGGGCGATAGCAAAAACAACTGCAATCACTTCATTCCGACAACATCTAGGATAAATTGATTAGATAATCCTAGTTTTCGCTGTCCTCCTGGTATGTGTCGGTTCTAGGCAGATGTCCGAGTTTTGAACCTATCTGATTCCTAGCCTATCGGATGCTCAACCCTGATAGCGGTGGTCGCAGAAGTAAGCCGACCTGAACGGCTGAATTCTTGACTTACCGCCCAGGCCATTTTGGCCGTCATTTCTTTGAAAAAAGTTTGCCATGCTTGCTTGGGATTTATTGACGCGCTAGCCTTCACACTTTCACCACGGTTCGAATGCATGTCCTGTTCTGTTATCCGTAATTAGTTGGGTTCAGCCGAAGTGGGCCTGACTGAAACATCTACAATCAGTGCCCTTTAAAAACTTGACGTTTGGTCGGCATACCATGTGGATCTCTCACGTCAGATTAGAGTTAAGCGCTTATGAGATTCGCCGGCGGAGTTTGCCATGCGCTATTGCTGAACGCCACATAATGGTTAACCTATTTTCCAGAACAGTCGCTCACCTTGTACACCTGTTGTCATCGTTGCAGAAGGTCGTGGCGACTGGTCAGGTCATCGCCTCGGACAAGTTTGCCCCAACATCTATGCAAGAGTAGAATCCACAACCTCTACATCGCTCTAGAAAAACTTCACGTCTAATTTCAAGTTTTTTTATTTTTACTTCATTCATCAGATGATAACAAATTACTTTGCAAGAAAACTTTAATTGTGTGGAAAGCCTAATTTCATCTTTCCGACAAATCATTAAACTCTTGAGTTTCATTCAACTACACATGTGTGTGAGAAAAGTATGACTATACCAGCAACAAGTCAATCATAGGCACTAAGGAAAGGCTTTAAGATGATAAAACATTGATTTCTATCAAATAAAAAAAATTCAAGAAAATTCTCCGTGTTTTTTACCCTTGAATTTTCCTACAAAATTGGAGCACATTTGATCTCATCAACGAAGCCAAATGGGTTGGGAAATCTAAGAACCTAAATGAAATTGGTCAAAACAAGTACCATAAAAAAACAATATACATGAATCAAAGCTTAAAATTACTTCAGAATTGAAAATTAAAATCAAAATCAGAAGCTAGGAGTAACGCTAACTTTTTTTGGTCTAAGTCTTCTAATGGATTTGAATAGGGCAAACTTCTGGGGGCGACGACCTAACTAGCCTCCACAATATCTCACGATGTTGAGGACGGGTATTCTTAGGAAACTCCAAATATAAAAAAAAAAGATCTGAAATATGTGACGACCAACAATGATTTTCTATTTCATCCGTCAGTCCGTCTCGTCACCTGATTAATCTAACCAAATGTGAAAGCCTGATCGTATAGGCCTCCCTAATGGCGACCTTAGAAATGAGTTGGAAATTCTTAGAACAATTATTTCTCACATTTATTCACATCAAGTTCACATAGGATTTTTACCATTAATCGTGCAAGACAAATAGAATCCTAAACTCAAACCATCGTCAGTATTACAAGCCAGTGAGGCTAGTCATGCCAAACCAAATATTTTGACGTATTTTCAAGTGTTAGAAGCTTGGATCGTCAAGGCTTCAAAACAAACTATCCACCGTTTCAGGTCAGCATAAGTCTTTGACCACCACAACCAGGTTCGTGTGTTAAGTAGCCGGCTTGACACCAACAAGAGTATTTTGTAAGCAAACTCAATCATATGAGAGCCTCCTCTTTTCTAGGGTTTAATATTGGAGGAAGGTACGGACTCAAACAAAGACCCATCACCTCGTGTAAGGAGTGGTCGAAAAAATGAAAAGTCCAACAATTTAACCAATTAAGATACTATAGTTATGATCTTTACAGAAATGTCAATTACTTAGCAATAATCCTTGCAATTGAATACCAAAAGGAGAAAAAAATGGTCTACATTGGTTTTCCATATTGATTTATACAAAAAAAATAGAGAGGAAAAATTCAATTCTTCCCTTCTCAAAAACAAATAGTAGAATTTCAAAGACAAATCCAAATTACATCATGTAATTAAATTTTTTAATTTTTAATGTAATATTCTATTTTATTGAATAAATAACACATAATTTGTAAGAATTCCATCCATGCCTTATGTCATGATTGACTTTTGAAAATCATTTTGAGTTGAAAAGTTTTTTTCAAGAACATGGGGCAAACATAACAACACAAACCATTTTAAACATGCACACTTTCATTTCTTTGATTTTTAGTCATGGAGAGCCAACCCTACTTAAGAGGTTTTGACTACCAAACTGCTGCCTTGTTAAGCCATATCATTAACGTGGACACTCGTCTCGGAATGTTTAATTGGTGTGCTTAAGTTGCATGAAAAACCTCCCCCTTGCCTTGAGCAAAGTTATGCACTCTCGAATACAATCTAGGTTTACATGGAAAATGATGTGCTCATGTGAAAGGCTTTGATTCAAATTTTGAAAAGCCTAAACAAAGGATCGACCATTTCATTTCTAAGAACACTTTCTAGTAGTACCAATAGTCAAGGAACAAACTAGGGCTTCATTGAGATGTGACTAGTGTGTGGCGACGTAAATTCCTTAATGGTTTTCTTCAAGGGTAAATTGACCAAATATTCTTTTTTGGTCGTCCTTATGCCAAGTGATGGGTCGTCCTATGCGTAAGTGCTTGGTACGGATCTGAATCCTGGACTTTTATTGGATGGCAGACTCTCCTTTGGACTCCACTCTATCTTTTATCTGACCGAGGACCCTTTATGAATACTCCTACTTGAGAATATTCAACGATATGCTTGACGTCACGTCAAGTCGAGTCATGAGTGTTTTTTCTCATTGTAGAAATATATTTGGGAATGTGTATGTTTGTTCAGCCATATCCCCTGGACCACATGAGAATACTGTTACTCTGTAGGAATTATCCGTGTAGCTTGGTAGTGCCATGCCGACCTGTCGAATGAGCCACGTGGCTTGAGCGGGGTCACCGGGGACTGTGGGTGGTTGGACGGGATGGCTTGAGGGTTGGAGACCCTCAAGCACCACGGTTCTAGCTTAGTCAGCGAAGGATTCCGTCCAATCCGCTACATTGGAATTAGAGCTCCAAGGCTCAAATCCCACGTCGGGATTACTGAAGATGCCTTGTCGGCCAAGGATTCCGTCCAATTCGCTACAATGAGTGGGAATTAAAAAAAAAAATGTGCAAGTGCGAGGAATCTGGTTTAACTTCCAAAGGCCAATTAGTAACTGTCCACTATCAGTTCCGTGGCGTCCATTGATCACGCGAATTCGGAATTGCGGACGTACTTTTGTTGCGAAGGTCTCGTTTGGAAAAGTGTTCTTTGTGATGTTTGTTTTCTAGAATTTTGTCTTTGCATAGCTTTTTATTTGATTGTTAAATTTCAATTGAATTTGTTTCACGGTTGGCGTGAACTGAGGAGCATAAGTTTCAGGTGGGAGTACGATATGTGCTAGACTTGACTGCATATCAAATAATGGATGATCGCTGCTCGTCATATGATTGAAAATGAATCTTTTTGAAAATCGCTTGTTGGTGACCTGATTTCCGATCGGCACCTGTGATTGTGGCGAGGCGTCTATCGATCTCTGCGGATGTGTTTGCCCTTTGTTTGAACAATGGGTTATTTGCGAGTCATCGAATTGGCGGCTTAGACAAGTTCACCCAAAAACAACTTGCTAGACTTGAGATGGGATAAATTGACCAGATAATCCTGGTTTGGGCCTTGTCTGTAGCTCATGCGTCGGGTCCGTCTGGAGGGAGAGTATTTAAGGCTACCTGGTTTCCTAGCCTACCGGAAGCTCCGCCCTGGTGGCGGTGGTTGGCACCGTACGCCGACCTGAACGGTTGGGCGGTCGTTTTGACGCCCAGGCTCGATTGGCCGTCTCACCATTTTCGAGTGCTGAAATTCTTAGCGGATGGCGCTGACCATCTTATCTCCCCTCTAGTTCGATCGGAGATCCTGTTCTCTTCACCATGGTCGATGCTGATGAGCTCATGACAACTCGACGAGAGAAAAAATACATATTTGAAAAGTTTCAGAAACAGCGGGCGCGTTGTAATAGCGCCGTCATCGCCGCCTACCATCGGAGGCTCTTATCTTACATCGGAGTATGGCTTAGGTCAGATTAGCCGGCCAGATCAATCTAGCCGTCATCGCAAACCATCACGTATTTGGAAAACTAGCTTTTGGATCTGGCTCCTATTATACATACCTGCTGTCGTCGTCGTAGCCAGTCATGGCGACTGGCCAGGACGTCGCCGCGGACAAGTTTGCCCCTTGAGATGTCGAGGGCGGTGGGCCCACCAACTCTATGGCAAGCATGAAGTGTCTGCCTCGAAAAATCGTTCTAACCGTTTGATTCAGACTCTGCCTGAGATTGTTTCCATGCAACGTTGGGCGTGGCAGTTCCGCAGGAGAAGGACCAGGGGCTTTTGTAGTCGTCACCGGTCTCTTGATGACCTGGAATTGTTGGTAGCGGAAACATCGAGATTCACCTGCGCTGCGTGCATTCGAGAGGTGCACCCACATCGTACGGAGGCACTTCATTAGAGAGCCAAAAAAAAGATCCACCTGAATCCACACAAGATGCACAGGACAATCCACCTGAAAATCATCCATGGACCTGCGAATCGAAAAGAGCTATATACGATGAAGAGCTGAAATTTGAACGCGCGAGGGCAAACTTGTCCGCGGCTGTGACCTGACATATCGACACCGTACGCGGTGACGATGTAGACGTCAGCGCATGGCGACTGCCAATTCTGAAAAGTAACTTGAAACACGGTCCGCGATGGGTCTAAGATTAATCCACCGGTGAATCTTGTTACCACAAAGCTCCGACCTGAAGAAAAAGTTTCACCTCATTCGCCGCCTTAACGGTGAGCTTTCGAAAGGCAAAGTTCTTCTGCAATGATCCGTTTACCCCTTATCTTCAAAGCATGTTAACTCCAGCATATGCCCTTAAAAAAACTTTCAAAAAACAGAGCCTTCAGTTTGGTAGTCAGTGCAAGAAATGGAAAGACAATATTGAAACACAGTTTCAGTAGAAAGAAAAAGTGGAAGGCCATATTCACTCAAGCATCAAACGGCTTCCCAACCGTTCAAGTCGGCTCATAAATTCGAACAACGCCACGAGTTTCAAGCTTTCGATTCGTGAGGAATAAGATATGCTCGATTTCTCATGACCTTTCAAAGACCTGCAACCTCACAGAAATGCAGACCCAAAAACAAGATTATCTAGAAGATTTATCCAACACACAATTTGACCAACTTTGGCAAACTTGTCATAAGCGATGACATGACCAGTCACATCCACGCACAACAAAGATGCAGAAAGTGAGTACCTCAAAAGTGAGCAACTTTAAAAAATGTGAATGTCAGCAATGACCATAGGATTGATCTGCCAATAGATCGTGTCAGCACAAAGCTTCGACTCAACATAAATTAGTCACTTCTGAGGCCGCCATACAGGCAACTCTCCACAGGTGAAATTTTTATGCAACCATGGCTTTTACATTATCTTCCAAGCATGTAAAATATGGCTTATGAAAATTGAAAAATCAGTATTATGACAGAACTTTCACAATCTAATTCTTTGTTCAAATTACTCCAATACACCACAAACAACCTCTTCGCAATTTGAAAAAACATGGATGACCACACTTGCCCGTTCATCAAAGTGAACGTAAAACTATTCAATTCAACTAACAACATCAAAAAGGGGAACTAGGTTTAAGCTTTGGATGGGTCACAAATCAAGTAAACTTGACTTCAAAAGACCTCCTGGCAACCAATCTCATTCAAAAAACAAACCGCTCTAAAAAGGATTATAAGGTCAATTTATCCTTCCAACAAAGCAGCTTTGTAAAGACGCGCCCCTAAACAAACAGTACGGATGAGTATCTCTCATCAAAAAAATCAAAAACCAAAGATATTCACACTACTTACCTCTCGTCAAAATCAGCAACCAATGCATGCATACAACATAAAAACCATTCATAAGACACCCAATGAAACACAACAAAAATACAATGAAAAAACCTATATGTTATATAAAACACACATCATAGCAATGATTCCTTGGTTGCAACAGTCCATCAACACTATTCCACAAGTAAAACCCTTAAGTTGTGTCCAAGGTGACGAAAGCTCTTGATGCAAGTAATCAAAATCAAATCCAAACGGCCATGTCCACAAAGATCATGTTAACAAAATTTCCACCAATTCATCTAATAGAAGAAATGAATACTTGTAAAAAAACAGTAAAACATAACTTTATAAAGAAACAACGTCGTAGATCTATAAGGAGTGGCAAGCCATAACAACCCAGGCAAACAAAGACCACTCTAGCAATGGAGGAAGGTCATTCACTTTTACAAAGATAGCTTTTTCAAGCTTACCGAGCCTTTTAAAGCTCGGTCATACACTCTCTCATTCCGTTTGTACCAAAGCCAAATCAATCCTTGACATCATTGTTTATCCTCACTCCTATGTGACACTTTTTACATAGCACAAGGAGTAGAAACTCATAGGACAACCAACGAGAGACCTCGTGGTGGTACTAGTGGAATGCTCTTGGAGGTCCCCAAACTCCAATACTTTCCATGCACACACATCCGACCTCAACAAACCCAACCAACTTATCGACCTGCAAATTCCCGCTAAAGCAAAAAGGGTGAAAAAAAGGGTGAAAGTAGCAACTCTTAGCCATTTTTGGGGGCATCAAACCCATGACGTAGAAAGCATGCACAAATTTAAAATTCTATGACCTTAAAGAGGTATGGAGATCCAAAAATTATACTTGAGTCTAATATTTACAACACCATTGTTTTTTTTGTAATTTTAAAACAATCTACCATCATTTAATGCATATGGATTCCACCCATGTGCTATCTTACTACGTTTTTATAAGAAATATACGTTTTTCCCTTGTAATCATCACTCTATTTCACTCTTCTTTATTCAAACACACAATCCATGACTTGAATCAAATACATGGTGTTATCTAACACTTCCTCTCCTTTCTCTTAAGGCAAAAAAAGACACACAGTGATGAAGGTTTGGCTTGGAGTAAGACAGGTCCAACACGATTTAGAAGCAAAACATGCCTAATCAGACAGCGTGTCAGCCACCTAGTTGTATATAGAGTAAGAGAGAGAGAGAGAGAGAGAGAAAGAGAGAGAGAGAGAGAGAGAGAGAGAGAGAGAGACAGAGACAGAGAGGGGGGGCGGGAGGGGGTTTATAAGAGAGGGTAAGAGAGTGAGAGATCCGAAGTAAGGCGAGGCCTCGTGGGATGGCCAACCTAAAGACCGATCTCTCTATCGTCTTGGCATACTCTAAACACCACCTCCCACCGCTCAAATGAACGAATGCCCTTGCTATCCAAGTTGTGTCTAAGGACATTTGCAACCGATTCCCACAATGCGCAGTCAGACTATCTATATCTAAATATATATATCTATATCTATATCTACATATATATCTATATCTATATCTATATCTATATCTATATCTATATCTATATCCATATCCATATCCATATCCATATCCATATCCATATCCATATCTATATCTATATCTATATCTATATCTATATCTATA
>SZWC01010360.1:34606-65320 GCA_023375785.1 Penium margaritaceum
AGAAGATGCATAGAAGCTTCCTAGCCACACTCCTGTTGACCAGGCGTCAGTGCCTAATCAGACGGTGACGACAGTCACAAGTCGTGCACGTAACGGCAAGGGTTTGGCTAGGGGACACAAGGCAAAGTGTCTGAATGCTTCATAAGCATTTGCAGAGAGAGATAAAAAATGACAGGTCCATGGCATAAATACCTGCCGCGGCGCACAGCGTGTGTCGCACGCGACGGTCCAAGAGCTGTCCTAAAACCGGCCCAAAACCACTGTTTTGGCCGTAACTCTGCGCACACATGTCAGAATGCTGCGCCCTCTGAACCTAGACATGCAGAATCTCAAGCCGGACGCTACGATTGGTCACACGCACAAGTCCGGCATCAATCTATGGAAGGACAATGCAAAACATGCAAATCGGCCTCAAGAGCCTCTCCACCGAGAAAACTCTAGCGTCTATAGAAAAACTACAGAGTACCCCAGCAAGCACCCGGGACGTCATGGCAGCCGCCTGGTGGCTGCTGGCGGGTGAATCCACCAACCATCAGTGCTCCGGCACCAGCTGGGTCCTTATCAGGGATCTGCACGAGCATGGACTCGCCCGAGTGGTCACAGCAAGCTGTACAAACGGACGGAAACAGCTCACATCACAACACTCCCCCATGACCCGATGGTACGCATGTCCATACGCGTGCAAAACTGACACATGTGCACAACTAGATGTACAACAATCCATGCTCACACAGCGCACTCTCAGCCACTCTCAGGCAAGGGGCGTAGCCCAGCAGAACGAATGGCCACCATGAACTTTCCACGCGCAAGCGCCTTGGTCAAGAAGTCAGCCCGCTGCATGTCCGTGCCGACCCAAATGAGAGAGATCACCTGTCGCTCCACAAGATCACGCACAAAGTGATGCTGGACAGCAATGTGCTTCGTGCGTGCATGAAACACACCAGAGTTTTTTGCGATGGCAAGAGCACTCTGGTTGTCACAGCGCAAAACAATGCAGGGCACAGACTGACGCAACTCACGAAACAGACGCTGCAGCCACACCGCCTCAGCAGCCCCAGTCCCCAGAGCAACATGCTCAACCTCTGATGAGCTACGTGCGATACAACCCTGCTTGCCACTGCGCCACGACACAGCGGTGCCACCAAGCAGGAATACGTAGCCTGTCCGGCTGCACCCATCAGGACTCCACGCCCAGTCGCTGTCTGTGTAGCCGTCGACTACTACCGAACACTGCCGTCGAAAGCAGAGTCCGAGGTACGGTGTGGACACCACGTACCGCACCACTCGCACAGCAGCATGAAGGGCTCTCGCCCGAGGACACTGTGAAAACTGTGCAAGGAGGTCGACGGTAAAGGTAATGTCGTGTCGTGTGGTTGTGGCCAAGTACATCAAGGAGCCAATCAGGCGCATGTATAAGGTCACGTCCACTGTCTCCCCCAGGTCTGCGGGATCATCCACCTTCAGAGCATCCTGTCCATCAGGTGTGATGGGGGTGGAGGCTGTAGGAACTGCACCCAAGAGGTCAACAAACTGCTCCCCCACAACATGGGCGTAACGTGCCTGTTATAACAAGAGTGTCCGTCGCTGGCGATCACGCACGATCTCCATCCCGAGAAACACAGGTGCAGGACCAAGGTCCTTCATCCTGTAGGCAGCCTGGAGAACTGCCTTGGCCTCCTTCACGGCCTCCATAGAAGGAGACGCAATCAGGAGGTTGTCCGCGTAGACTAGGATGGCAGTGAAGCTGTCAGCTGTCCATCTGAGAAAGAGGGACGGGTCAGTGTCACTCTGTATGTAACCGGCACGTGTCAGTGTACCAGTGATCTCCAAGTTCCAGCACCTGGGTGACTGTTTCAGGCCGTACAAGGCCTTGCGCAAGCGCCAGACCTTGTCACCGACCTCGAACCCAGGTGGCTGGACCATGTAGATCTCCTCCTCTAAGGTGCCATGGAG
Source organism: Penium margaritaceum (assembly GCA_023375785.1). Classification (NCBI taxonomy): domain Eukaryota; kingdom Viridiplantae; phylum Streptophyta; class Zygnematophyceae; order Desmidiales; family Peniaceae; genus Penium; species Penium margaritaceum. Next base: position 36,560 of record SZWC01010360.1, read on the forward strand.
GAACGCGTTGTTCACGTCCATCTGGTGCAGCTCCCAATCGTGGTGAGCAATAACCCCGAACAGAGCGCGAGCCGTGGTCATGCGGCCAACCGGTGCAAAGGTGTCACTGAAATCCACTCCCTCAACCTGCGAGAACCCCTTGGCCTTCAAGCCAGCCTTGTAGCGATCCAGTGTGCCATCAAGCTTCACCTTCTTGCGAAAGACCCACTCGGCCTGTACAGCCCTCCGCCCAGGCGGGAGGTCGACACGCTCATAGACACCGTGCTCACGGATGGCTCTCAGCTCATCCTCACAAGCAGCACGCCACAGGTCTGCATTGTGAGCTGAGAGTGCCTCCTTCAACGTGCCTGGATCAGGCATCGTCGAGGGAGCGCTCCGTGTGGCTAAGACACACGCCTCCGGACTCGGTCTCACCGTGACAAAGTCGGCTACGGCGTCGCAAGCGACCAAGAACTCTCGAGAGACCAACTTGTGGCCGACATGACATGCTGGGTGAATCTCGGTGTAGTCTGCCTGGACACTCAGGCCAAGGGCCTTCTTGCCGGGCTCGCCACTCTCAACACTACGAGTCGGTCGTCTGGGCACAGGGTCAGCAGTCCGTTGAGCTCTAGAGGGCAATGGTCGCAGGCGACCGCCAGGCTCGCGGGAGTACCTCGACGGAGCGCTCGCCTCAGGCTGCGGGGAAGGCTACTGTGCCAGAGTCGTAGGAGGCATGGGTGGATGTACGGGAGTGGGTGTGACAGAGGGGACTGACACTGGTAAGGGGTCAGGTGTACCAGAGGGGACCGGCACTGGCACCAGTACGGGATCGGGTGTGCCAGAAGGGTCTGACACCGGCACAAGGTCAGGTGTACCAGAGGGAAGTGACGCTCGTACGGGATCAGGTGTGTCAGAGGGAAGTGGAGCCCGCACGGGATCCGGTGTAGAACAAGGAAGTGGCACAGGATCGGGTGTGTCGGACGGTACGGATGAGGCTACTGAACCCACAGCCACGATGGCCGGATCGTTAGCAGCCGGAGACCGGTCAGCAGGGGATGAAACCCGGCCGGACCCATCCGCAGGACTAGTCTCCCCCATCCGCCGGGAAGCCACACAGGTAGGAACGTGCTCGGCGGCCAGTGACAGAATGCTGGACAAGTCGCGGTAGGTGAGAGTCTCAAAGAAGAGAGCATCTTGAGACTCGACAATGCGATGGCGAGCTGGGTCCCAAAACCACCAGGCCTTCGACCAGGGGGAGATGACGAGGAAGGCACACATGCGTCCCCGAGGTGAGACCAAAGAACTCTGCTGGTCCTCGGTGTACCAGACTAAAGCGAGAGACCCCCAAACGCGAGCGAGACGGAGATCAGCGCGATGGCCGAACCACAGCTCATACGGCATGACATGGTCTGGAAGTGGACCATGCGGCAAGCGGTTCCAGACCCACGTCATGTAGGAGAAGCCCTCAAAGGCAAAGGAATCCGGTAGACCACACTTAGACCGCATAGCGCGAACCGCATCCTCCATGGTGCGGTTCCAACGCTCGGACACACCGTTCTCTCGTGGTGTAGCAGGGGCGGAGAGCTGGTGAAAGATACCGTGCTCGGCAAAGTAGGCATCCATCTCGCCCAAGAACTCGCCACCACGATCTGAACGGAATGTGTGCAGGGTGTGACAAGACTGACGCTCAGCCATCACAAGCCACAAGCGGACTGCCAATGCGGCATCGCTCTTGTGGTGCAGGCTGTAGACCCACCGCATCCCCGTGAAGTCATGAGTCAGGGTGAGAACGTATCGACCCCGATCAGAGAGGGACTAGACTAGGAGAGTGCCGAGAAGGTCCGAGTGAACCAACTCAAGTGGGCGCAGTGCCCGGGAGGAGGAGTCAGGGTAAGAGCAGCGATGCATCTTACCCTGGGCGCAAAAAAGACAGTCGGTCTTGGGCGGCTACTCAAAAGAAGCTGCGTCAAGACCGAGGGCTGGCTGAGTACGAATGAGCTTGGACACAGTGTCCGAGCTCACATGGCAGAGGTGACGGTGTAACAAGCGCTAGTGTTCCGGGGAGAGAACACCAGTGACAAACACTCGCGCAGAAGGGGGAGGGGAAGGAGAAGCAGAGGGAGTGCAATGAGACACACGATACAGGTCATCAACAACANTCAGGGTGAGAACGTATCGACCCCGATCAGAGAGGGACTCGACTGGGAGAGGGCCGAGAAGGTCCGAGTGAACCAACTCAAGTGGGCGCAGTGCCCGGGAGGAGGAGTCAGGGTAAGAGCAGCGATGCATCTTACCCTGGGCGCAAAAAAGACAGTCGGTCTTGGGCGGCTTCTCAAAAGAAGCTGCGTCAAGACCAAGGGCTGGCTGAGTACGAATGAGCTTGGACACAGTGTCCGAGCTCACATGGCAGAGGTGACGGTGTAACAAGCGCTAGTGTTCCGGGGAGAGAACACCAGTGACAAACACTCGCGCAGAAGGGGGAGGGGAAGAAGAAGCAGAGGGAGTGTAATGAGACACACGATACAGGCCATCAACAACGGAGGCACGAAGCACAACGGCACGTGTGTCAAGAGCAGTCACTGTGGCAGAGTCAGCAGAGTGCTCAACAGTGAGGCCCATCCGGGTGCATGCACGAACAGAGAGCAGGCTGAGCTGAAGAGCACGGACAAAGAGCACATCAGAAATGTACAAGGGGCCAGACGGACCATCGAACCGCACAACCCCAACTCCCTCTACAGGCAACGACTGACCAGACCCTGTGCGAACAGACCGAATAGACGCAACGGGACCCAGCACAACAAAGTCACTGCGACGACAGGTCATGTGATGAGTGGCCCCAGAGTCAATAATCCAGGTGCCACTCGGCTCACGACCAGTCGTCGACACTAAGCAACGTGCCACACAACACTCTGCCTCTGCTGGGCGCTCAGCAGAGGACTCGGAACAACGACGGACAACACGGATCTGTGACTCGGCGAGACGGTCGATATTGTCAGGTCCATCCTCATCACAAGCAACCATAGCGCCACCACAAGCATCACCACAAGCAATAGACGTAGTAAGACAAGCTGTGTCGGGACCACTCGGCTGTGACAACACACTCGTACCTCCCTGAGTACGAAGCGCCAGCAGCTGACGAAGCTCTGCGATCGTGCGATCCCGAGGGTCCACCTCACTGCTGCCACCTGATGAAACGGGTGCATCTCCAGCACTCGTGGTCGCGGCGCGCCCAGTCCGTATTTCGCTCGAGGAAGTCCGTTGTGCGTGCGCCGCCTGGAGGCCACGCATGATCCGAGTCCAGTCAAGTGGCTGCTCACACTCTGTGTAGCGGTGAGCGCCTCCACAGTTGTAGCAGTGGACAGAACGTCCACTGCCACTACTTGCCAGCTGCTGCTGCTGCTGCTGTCCCTTTCCGCGTCGCTTTTTCCCCTTCATTCCCTGTGCGGCCGCTGCAACGCCCTGAGTGTGGCCGCTCAGAGTAGAGGAGGAGGAGAAGGAGGCAGTCGAGGTGGGGCTGGTGAGCGGGGATAGAGGCGTAGGAGGCGTCGCAGTCACTGCTGCAACCAGTGGACTCTGCTGATAAGCGACGGCAGCCTCATGAGCCGATGTTGCCTGGATGAAGTAGCGATGGGCCCAAGGAAGTAGCTGTAGTGACTCTGACAGCTCAGAGAGAGCCACATGATCGAAGCTCGTAAAGAGCTTCACGTGGTCCAAATGCGCTCCCATCATGATGGTGTCGAGCGCCCACGACTGCGTCCCGCCACCGGTCCCAAGGCGCGTGTAAAGGCGCATCGCGCGCCTCCAGTAGTCAACTGCGGGCTCTGTGGGGCCCTGGTGGAGGGAGTGAAACTCACGTAGTTAGGCCGCCCTCGTGGCATGGGTCTCCGCAGCGAGAAGTGTCAGGGCCAGCTCCCAGCCCTCACGCGGATCTGCTCCAATCCCGGTCCCAGTCTGACCGAGGAAAGGACGGAAGTCGATCACAGTCTCCCGTGGCATGGCGTAGAGGAGACCCCGCATTGCTCTCGCTGTTGTCTGGGCCTGGTGATCGTCGCGGGTCTGGTACTGGCTGTGGTAGTACGGCCAGACACCCTCATAATCGGCCCACACCTGAAACAGGGTCTCCTAGCAATGGAAGCCCTCATCACGATCGTAACGGGGTAGAGGTGTCTCAAAGTCCTTCGGTTGCCGCTCCGTGGGAGGGCGACCACAGGCTCAGGAGATGGTGGGCGGGGTATGGGGAGCCCACCAGTGAGGGAAACACCACCAAAGGTGAACGCTGCTGAACGACGTGTCTGATCCTGACGACGAGAAGGTGGTGGAGTGGGAGGCTGTGATCCCAGACGTAACTCACGGATGCGCTCCTTAAGCACACGAATCTCGTGCTCGCGTGAGTCATCCTCAATCTCCTCCTCGTCCCAGGTGTCCACCTGTGATGATCGATGCTGAGACCGCCGCACTGTGTACGGTGTAGACTGCTGTGCGGATGGTGCAGCTCCAGTAGACTCTCCAGGTGGCTGTTGTGAAGCCATTGAACGACCCCGCAGTAACTCCGTGATCTCCTGCAACGCGTTGGACTGCCTCTGCTGCTGCTGGCGCATCTCGTCCTGCGACCGATGAAGCTCATCGATCATGCGGGACTGCGACCGCGGGCTCACAACGCCCGAAGAGGAGGAAGAGGGATCAGCGGGTCCTTTGTCCTTGTCACGGACCGGCGCCATCGCGGTCCTCAATATGGGGCCGAGCGTCGAAAATGCTCCAAACAAATAACTGACAGCGTTTCTCGAGGATTTGAGACGCTGGAAATGTTTTACTGTCCGGCCAAAAACTTGGCTAAGTATGGTGCTGACGGCCAGAAATTTGGCTAAGTGCTGAAATTTAAAAATTTCAGCACTAAATACTCAAGGTTGTCCAAATCAAGCAAAATTTGCACCACAGAGGCTCCTGAATGTGCTGAACATGGTGGTGAAATTTTCGGTTGCAAAAAGTTGGAAAAAGTGGCAAAACGTCACTTTTCCCTGTTCTGCCCGAATTTCAGCACAAAACAAATCTACTTTGCACTTCAGTCTTTGCTGGTGACGAAACTGAGCGTGAATAGTAGCTCTGGAGAGCTTGAGCGAAGAGCTTTCCAACGCACCCTAAAATGCTGAAAACGGAGTTAGTTTAAAGCCAGGGCAAGCTCGTGCCAATGGGGAGGTGGTGGCTGACGCGATTTTCGTCTGCGGCTCCTCCACGTCCGTGCGGCTTCTAGGAAGTTGCACGGACAGGGGCAGCAGTGGCGCACGCTGCTGTTGTTGTTGCTGCTGCTGCTGCCGTCAAGCTTGACGGCAACGGCCTCAAGCCACTTTGGCGGTTACTGTTGCTGATGTTTGTGATGCCGCCGCCGATGTTGCTGCTATGGTCAAAACTGCCAGCACTGTTGCTGCGCTGCTGGACAGCTGCTATGGCACTGCTGCGCTGGCGTGCTGCTACACTGCTGCACCCCTCCTGCAGGACTCCTCCATCACGCAGGTGTTGCGGCCTACGCCTTGCAATGGCGAGGTTGGTGGGTCCTCCCAGGACCTGTCGCTGTTGTTGTGTGCTGTTGCCGCTGTTGCTGCTCACTGCTGCTGCGATTGCTGCATCTCTGTTGTGCAGCACAACAAGCTCTGTCTTGTTGCTCTGATACCATAAGAAGATGCATAGAAGCTTCCTAGCCACAATCTCGTTGACCAGGCGTCAGTGTCTAATCAGACGGTGACGACAGTCAGAAGTCGTGCACGTAACGGCAAGGGTTTGGCTAGGGGACACAAGGCAAAGTGTCTGAATGCTTCATAAGCATTTGCAGAGAGAGATAACAAATGACAGGTCCATGGCATGAATACCTGCCGCGGCGCACAGCGGGTGTCGCACGCGGCGGTCCAAGAGCTGTCCTAAAACCGACCCAAAACCACTGTTTTGGCCATAACTCTGCGCACACATGTCAGAATGTTGCGCCGTCTGAACCTAGACGTGCAGAATCTTGAGCCGGACGCTACGACTGGTCACACGCACAAGTCAATGCAAAACATGCAAATCGGCCTCAAGAGCCTGTCCACTGAGAAAACTCTAGCGTCTGTAGAAAAACTGCAGAGTACCCTAGCAAGCACCCGGGACGTCATGGCAGCCGCCTGGTGGCTGCGGGTGAATCCACCAACCATCAGAGCTCCGGCGCCAGCTGGGTCCGCATCAGGGATCTACACGAGCATGGACACGGCCGAGTGGTCACAGTAAGCTATACAAACAGACAGAAACAGCTCACATCACAACACCATGGCGTCCCTGGTGTTCTCATGTGCTTGCCATTCCAATCTCGCACAATCCATCAAGTAAGCTTCTGAGTAACTACTTGTATCAGAGCAGTAGGAGTCGACCCCTACAACTCGTCGATCCTGGAACTGTGAGACGCCAAGATCTCCTCAGCAACCACGCGGTGTTCTAGCGTTGCCTACCCTCGTCGGGCCCGTGGTCTCCTTGCCGCTGCCTACCTACTCGTCTATGTGTGGCACATCTCTCACCACTAGTATGTTGCCCATAGGCCCGCGCTCCTCTCACTCGCACGGGCCTTCGCCTACTTATTTTTCCACAGCGTTTGTCTGTGCCGCTCACCTTTTTTGGGCCCCTAGAGCTCTATCGTTTGTCTACTGGCGAGAGAATCACGCCCTGCCTCTTGGTGCGAACTTGCGGTCCTCGTAGCGCAGCACACTCTCCGAAGCTCTCCGAAACGTGGCACTCTTGCCATAGCCGCAAACCGGCACAACAGTCACCATTGGACACCGATTCACCAACAAGAGCACGGCCGGTGCCTCTGTTGCCGTATATCCACGGCAACAACCCCAATTGCATTCTCGGTCTGCACCTTTCAAGTCTGCATCACTGCCCCTCTTATCGGGTAGAGGTATGTGCTCACGCAAGCACATCAATGCGGACCTCATTCTCCAGCACTGTCCGCATTGCCCATCGGTCTCTCCTTCTTGCCTCTTACAACAACGCTCTCTATCACTGTGCCGAACCCATTACCTCAGCTCCGCATCATGTCGTTCTCACGCAGCATAAATCCAGTCCTCAGTGTTGTACCCTCAGTACATTCACACCTCTCTTGACTGCACCAGCAGCCTTAACCCTTTCACACTGGATTCTCCCCCTCTTGATGGTCCACCGCACGTGGAGCTGGACTTCCCGCATACAGCAGCTAGGTATGCCAACCGCGAGCAGGAGGACCAAAACTATCTTGACCCACCGACCAATGACGACACTCCGCTGTGGGTGCGCATGCTAGACAACTCCTACTGGCAAGAGGGCATTGACGCAGCAGCTGAGTGTGAACAGGAGGAGATAGATCGGCACGTCTACACACCGGACGATCTTCCACCATCACCACCTCTATTGCCAAGGATGCACCCTTCTCACGGCTCTCAGCCGACCAACCCTGCAATTGCTCCTACTCCTACCCCATCTTCTGTGGCAGCTGGATCCACCGAAACATCAACGGCACCTAAGGTGCCTGGTGTGTTACTGGTTCTTCCCGTCCACACCGACTCCATTGGCTTGGCTGGCGTTATTCTTGACGCAGCAGCTGGTGCCGCCACCACTTTCGCTGCCAGGCCACTGCCTACCGTGCCCTGACACAGACAGCAGTTGGCTGTGCAACTGAGGCTTATGCACACACTGCAGCATCTCTCACCTTGACTGCAGCTGCCGTCGTAAACATCGCCACACAGGTCACAACAACAGCATCCTCTGTCGCCACAACAATTTCCACTACAACAGACGTCACATCAAGTGTTGTTGGATCCATTTGTACATCTACCAGCACAGCAGTGCTGACTCTCACCGGCGCTCCAAGATATCATACCACACGTCACCGCGGGCGTTCTTGTTGCATCAGCTTGAGCTATAGTTACCAGAGCCACGGTTAAGGGAGTGATGTGCCTCAGTGTGGCAGTTGTGGGGTTGGTAGCTGTCCTGTTCTCCTCAGCCGTAGTCGTGGTTCCCCCGCTCTTCAACCTCCTCTCGCACCACTAGCTTGGTGTGCCTTGCATTGCATTGCATTGTGTTGCCCTTCTCTCCCTCTCATTCCTTTGTACCCTGTCTGCCTCCATTCACACTTGCGACTCCTCATCATGCCAGAGCCGGAGGAGACTATAGAGGCCCTGCAGGCAGCTCTTAGTGAGGCACAAGCAGAGCGCCGTAAGGCTGAAGATGAGCTTCATGACGGTCGGGAGGCACAGCATGAGCTAGTGGCTGCCGTAGCTACACTATTCATTGAACGTCTCCACACTATCCCAGGTCTCGCTACAGTCCTTCCCTCTGCACAGACTGCCTCAGCTGATTCTTCTACTCTCCCCAGTGGTGTTGTCGCTAATTCCTCCTTTCCCGTTCACTCAACAGCACCCTTCGCCCGCGCTCTTCTCCCAACCAGGTAAAAAGACTTTGAGACGCAACCACCCTAGTTCACATCTGTGTCGCCTTCACATCTTGGGAGACGCGCTTTGGTGTGTGGGCCTAGGGTGAGCTGCTTTGGGAGTCTCACTTCCTTGCCAAGCCGCCATTCCTACCTCAGCCTGCTGAGGCTGCTCGTGCTGTGCGGGCCCTCATTAACGCGCACCCCGAGAATCTCCTCAATGACATGAGTACGTACAATGCAGACCCGTCACGCGACATCCCCGCTGATACCGTTGGCGCCTATGCTCTCATTCGCCGCCGCAAGACAGTGACAGTGCATGTTTCCCAGAGTGCCCTTACTGTCCAGTGCAACACCCTGTAGATGCGGACGGACAAGACTATAGATGAGTACTGGGTGCGTAGTCTGCACTTGCTACGAGACCTTGGCAGGGCAGCTCCGTGCCCCCTCTCCGCCTGCCTCTCCATCGTTACTAGCCTCATTCCAGAGCTGTTTGACCTCTATCTTCACGTATCTGAGGCAGAGCTTGAGCGCCTTGTCGCTGCTCCAGTCCTTGCTGACTCTCCGCCTAGAATCAGTCCCCTCTTTGACTTCACTGCCTCACGTCTCACCAACTGGTGGAACGCCCTACTGAACAAGCGCATGCATTGTATTGCGCTCTCTTTTGTCACTACTTCTTCATCCTCCTCCTCTGCCGCAGCGACTTCCTCCTCTACCTCTTCTCAGGTAGCGGCTCATCCCACTCAGGCTGCTTCTCATAAGGGGGGGTGGTGGCACCGATTGTGATGGTGGTCATGGGGGTAAGGGGCATGGGGGTGCCCGTGTGGCAAGAACTCCGTTCCTGCCGGTGCCGATGTCACCTACTGGAACTGTGACGGCACTAGAAACTCCACGCCCAAATGCCCGCCCTCCCCGTGACAATTGGCATCTTGCATCCTCCATGCGCGTTCATTTGGCACGCACAGGTGTCACCTCCTCCTCCGCCGCTGCTGTAATGACTGTTGCGTCTTCCTCATCCTCCTCTTCTGCCTCCACGCTCTCCACCACCCTTGCTCCTCTCTAGCCGACACCGCCTCCACCCAGCCCGTGGGGTTGGATCACTCCACCGTCTGGACCTCCCTACTACGGTTCCCCGCCGTCTCACTACTTTGTGCCTCCCTGGGCTTGTGACGATGGTCACTTCTGCGACCGCTCGTCCGACCACTCCTCAAACCGCTCCTCAGATCGCCGTGACGAGGAGCACACTCTATAGCATCGGCTGGCGGAACTGCTTCACCTTCACTCTCATGGAGGTGAGAGTGTGCGTGGCCAGTCCGGTGTGTCTGTCTGTGAGTCTGATGCTACTCTTCGTGGTGTTCCCTCTGGTGGTGTCCAGGGGGCCTTGCCTCATGATCGTGCTTGGATTTAATTGTGGCAGTCACGTACATTTCCCACTCGTCTTGGTGGTTCGTCTCTCCTCTCTCCCCGTGGCACAATTGCTGTCTATCTTGTTCTCCCGTCCACTAGTGCATCACCTGGTCTTTGGATCATTGACTTCGGGGCCACACATCATATGACCTCCTGTCGATCGCCGTCCATGTCCCTCGGGCTTGTTGGGTATGTTCGTTCCGTGTGCACTTGCTCCAGTCAGCTCCTCCCTGTCCAAGGTGTTGATGTCGTCCGCTTTGTTGGCCCTACGGACACTGTCTACTTACCCGATGTGCTAAACATGCCCAACCTTGAAGTCAGCCTGTGACCACCCTCGACGACCTTGGCATGGACTTCTCCTCTAGCTGCGGCTTGGCCTCCATCTCTCTTCGCTCTTCTAGCCATGTTGTTCTTCGTGGCATGCGTTGTGATCATCTGTTTTGTGTCCCACTCACGTTGCCCTCATCTTCCGCTACATCTGCTCTTGTTCATGTCGCACCATCGCTGTTGCTTGCTCATGTTGATCGCCTCTGTCACATTCACGCTACCACCATCCAGCGCCTTCTCTGCCTTCAGCCAGCCTACGACCTTGACCCTGCCACATTTGCGCCTCCCTACACCTCTTCTTGTCTTGATTGCGCCAGTGGAAAAATGCACCGCTCCCCATTCTCTACTGCTGAAGCCACTACCTTCCTTCCTCTTGACCTCGTCCATGCTGACGTCATGGGTCCCTTGCCCCAGGATTTTCTTGGTGGCCTCAGCCGCTATGTCCTGTGTTTGACTGATGACTTCTCACGCTATGACTCAGTCTTCACCCTTCGCCACAAAATTGATTTCACTAACGTTCTTGAGTCATGGCTTCTGCAGGCTGAACGTGCCTATCTCCGGCCTTTGTGGGTTTTTTGCAGCGACCGCGGTGGCAAGTTCTTACGTCCCACCTCTCCCTTCCTTGAGTCTTGTGGTGTTCGGCTTGAATCCAATACCACCTACACCCCACAACAGAACGGTGTGTCTGAGAATTAGAATCGTACACTTGCTGATGGTGTCTGCTCCCTTCTCTCTGTCTATGGGCAATCCCCTCTGATTGCCTTTGAGGCCATGTCATACATGACTTGGGTCTGGAATCGTGTTCCTCATGGCCCTCTTCCCCATTGTGTCACGCCCTTTGAACGTTGGACTGGCCGGTGTGCTGACCTCCGCCTTGCCCGTGTCTGGGGGTGTCTTGCCTTGGTGTGGGTCCCAGCGGACCGTTGGGATGGTAAACTGTCTCCCAGTGGTCATCTGTGCATCTTCATTGGCGTCTCCCCGTTCTCCAAAGTGTGGCGCTTCTGGGATCCCTCCCATTGTCGTGTCGTTTAGTCTCGTGACGCACTCTTCTTTGAACATCTCTTTGAGCGCGATACTCCCCACTTTGGTGGGTCCCTCTCTCCGCCCTCTCGTGGTGGGGATGGTCCCCTACCTTCTGGGCCTACTGGTTTCCCCTCTGGACATCCCTCAATACCCTCTGTCTCTTCTGCGTCCCTGGGCTCCTCTCCCTCCTTGAGTTCTTCTCCCTCAACCTCCACTGCTCCTTTGGACTCGTCTTCATCCGTGCGTTCCCCTGACTCTCCTGAATCTGTCTCCCTTGAGCCCCCTGCTCACTCACCCTCGGCCTCATCCTCTGCTCCTGCACCTGGTGCCACGTTCGCGCCGCCACCTGTTCTCTTGCAACCCTCTAATCTTGCTCACTCTCCTTCGCCTTTTGTGTAGCTGTGCTCTGCTGCCTCCTCCTCTGCAGTGCGTGTCCTGCCTATCCCCCCAGTCTCATCCTACACTCGTAGTGGGCGTCTCTGGGCACTTCCATCTTAGTCGCATCCTGTTGCCTCTGGTGACCCTGGTCTCCGTGCTCTTGGCCCTGCTACCTCTGCATTGTCTGCGGATGCCTCTGTCATGCAGCCCAGCACAACACTTGGCTACTCTCTCATCAAGGAAGAGTTTCACTCAGCTCTATCCTTGTCTATAGCTGGGTATGTTGCCTTGTGCTTTGCTGCCACTGGTCTCTCTCCTCTTCCTCCCAAACCGTTGACTGTGCAGGCAGCCTGCACAGCCTCTGATTCTCCTTTGTGGGAGCAGGCCATGAAAGCCGAGCTCGACGCACTGTCAAAGCACAGTGTGTACGAGCTCGTGGACCTCCCACTGGGTCACAAGGCGGCTTTCCCCAAGTGGGTGTATTGTCACAAGCTCAACCCTGATAACACAGTTGAATGGTACAAGGCTCGTCTCACTACAAAAGTATTCTCTAAGATCCTTGGTGTTGACTTTGACGAGACCTTTTCCCCAGTCGGGCGCTGCACCACAGCTAGGGCTCTTCTCAGCCCAGTCACTCAGCATGACTAGGAGCTTGAACAAATGGATGTCAACAATGCCTTCCTCCATGGCAAGTTGGACGAGGAGATCCATATGGTGTAGCACAGAGTGTGGAATTTGCACAAGGCACTCTATGGCCTGAAAAAGTCCCCACGCTGCTCTAACCTAGAAATCACAGCTATGCTGGAAAAGGGAGGTTACTGAAGGATTGCTGTGGATCTTGCTTTATTCCTCAGTGCTCCTACCAAGCCACTTGTCACCATTCTGGTCTACGTGGACGGTCTCCTCATTGCCTCTCCCAATGCCACATCCGTTGCGGCTGCAAAGTCCTTGCTTGAAGCGAAATACAAAATGGAGGACCTTGGTCCAGCTCACGTCTTCTTGGGCATGGGGTTGGAGCGTGACCGCGCACGTCGTACTTTTCACATTCACCAAGCTGCATAGCTTAGGGGAGCACTTCGGACCGCTTTTCATAGCAGTCCCCACAGCATCCAACCCTATGATGCCCTCCTGAAGCCTCTGGAGTTGTCCAAGCTGGGGGAGCTGATCGATGTGACGGACTATCTCAGATTCATTGGCTCACTGATGTACCTTGCCACCACCACGCGTGCTAATGTTGCATTTTCCGTGAACTTTTTTTCCCAGTTCTCCCTGTGCCTCCGTGAGCGCCATCTTGAGGCGGCATTACGGGTAGTGCACTACGCACTGTCTACCCCTTGGGTTGGCGTGTACTTTCGTGCACAGCCCTCCATTGTGGTGGACAGCTTCACAGACAGTGACTGGGCACACAATTCTGACGCACGTAGTCAAACTGGATACATCTTCTTGGTTGGTGGGACTACAAATTCCAGGCAAAGTGGCAAGCAAGGGTGTGTTTCCCGTAGCACCGCTGAGGCTGAGTATGTGGCTCTTGGAGCAGGCACTTGTGAGGTTGTCTGGCTGCGTTGTCTGTTGCAGCAGTTGTATGTTCCCATCCGTTGCGTCACTCTGCACTGTGACAATCAAAGCACAAAGGCCATTGCTGAGAACAGCGGCATGCATCACTCACGCACCAAGCATATCAATGTGGAGTATCACTTTGTTCATGAGTGCATTGCTGCTGGCATTGTCCAAGTTGCTTGGGTAAAGACACGATCTAAGAGAGCTGACTTTCTCACCAAGGCCCTCAGCCGCAATGTCTTCAAAAGTGTTGTTCACTCTTTCGCATGACCATGGTTGATTTGCATGGTGCACCTCTCATTTCTCTGTCACCTTGTTGTGTGGTTCCCTTCATGTGTGTGTGTTGCTTGCTTGTGGAGCATGGGGAAGTGTTGAAGTTCGTTAGCCACTCACAGATCTATGCCCTCTTGTCTCCCACACTCTACACACACCTGTACAGATTAAAGGACAATGGCCTTACCTGGGGAGGCGTCATGCTGGCCCACCTTCACTGGAGCCTCTAGCGTCATGAAGCTGCTGCTAGACTTAGGAGTGCACTTTGGCACACACATGGCCATTGCATCATTTTCTATGACTCCATGGTGCGGTAGATGCTTGGGCTTGTACATTCTCACTGTCGTGCCCTCCATCATGCTTTCCTACCTTGAGTATCTTGGAGGAGTTGCATGTTTCCCGGGTGCTGATCCTTAGGGGGCCACCATGCCGGTTTTACCCGTGCACTAGTGAGTAGCCGCCCTTGGTTTAATCCGAGTGGTCGGGCTTGACCCCCGGGTGGCGGCACCTCCCACACGAGCGTAATCCTTGAAGTGGGTGTGTGCTCACCGGTGCTTACCTCGCTCTCTCCCTATCACTCAATCCTGTCTTGGTGAGTGATTGAGTTCTAAGGCAAATTCTTTACTGCATCCATGGCATCCTTGGGGCTTTCACGTGTTTGCCATTCCATTCTCACACAATCCATCTAGGAAGCTTCTGAGTAAATACACTCTCATGCACAAAATGATGCTCAAAATTGATGAGTTTAGCGCCTGTGTGATGCATGCCATCGTACTCAGCAATGGCCTTGGTGGTTCGATTGTCGCAACGCACGGCGATGAAGTGGATGGGCACATGCAGATGGTGGCGACAGAGCCAGCTCCTCTCACACGTGCTTGAACTAAATGCAACATACTCAGCCTCTCTTGAGCTGCGGCCACACATCCCTATTTGCCACTTCTCCACAAGGAAGTAGTTCCAAAAACAAGGAAGATTTACCCAGACAGGCTACCGGTGTTAGCATCATGTGCTTACTTGTTGTCGATGGAGCCATAACCAACAATCAAGGATTGTGCACAAAACAAGAGACCTACTCGCGTTGTAGAAAGTGAATGATGGACAACACATAGAGCCCTCAACTCCCGTAACAATTGCACCATACAATGGACACCAAATGTCGCATCCACATGCGTATTTTTTGCATGGTACATGAGAGACCCAATGACATTGACATAGTTGATGACATCCACTGTCTTCCCTAGTTATGACACATCCAATGACTTCAACATCCACTTGATGGCTACGGTGATCAGCTGAGGTACTGTAGGATTGATAGTTATCACCAATACAAAGTGCTCCCCCAGGCTGTAGACATATGGAGCTTGGTGGACATGGAAGGTGAAATGCTAGTGGCCACATTCTAATTCCAGGCTGAGATATACTAAAGCGGGCCCGAGATACTTCATCTTGTAGGGAGAATGAAGAAGCACCTTGAGTGACTGCACAGCGGCCAGACATGTGAAGACAATGAGGAGATTGCCTACATGAAAGAAGTTCAAGTACATTGTACTCCTTGAGAGTATTGTGTTCCTCGTGCATGGATTTCCTCCCAGAGAGAAACATTGGTTGACTCTCTGGCTTGGTGAACAGTCATGGGCTCAGGGGGCAGCAGGAAAAGGAGTCAATAGCTCTGTGGAACTCTTCAAAACCAAGGGGATATCAAAGCAAAGTGTTTGAATAAACCACGTCTACAGCAAGCCCATGGGCATCAAGGCCAGTAGGAAACTCAAAGGAGTTGTAGAGGACACGGCTGCGCACGAACGAGCAATCAATGGCGGCTCGCGCATATGGTTTGTTCCCAAAGTGTTCCGTCCGCAGCAGAACAAGTTTGTTGCACAGTGTTTGGTTCGGGCGGACATAAAGAGGTGCCACTCACAACAAGTGTGGTGCCCACTGAGGTGCCTTGAAGAGCCCAATCGGACTTAGTTGCCGCAACAGCACAGGAGTGCGATGTTACGCTACACAACACCCATCTGCAGACCAAGTGTCAAGATCAGAGGCACGGTAAGGTTTTGAAAATCCAGTGATATCATCGCAAATACTACGAGCAGACTCCGTCGGGCTAGCTATAGCAGTACAATTTTCAGGCGGGAAACAGTGGGACACAGGCTACAAGAGCATGAGGCGACCGCCAAGAGCACAAATGAACAGCAAGGGTACTGGTAGATCGGAGAGTGCAACTGGGTCAGCTGCCTAGGTGTCCATGACAGGTGAAGCAGGTGACGGTGCTGACAGTTGTCCAAGGGTGGATGGTTTGGTGGCTACTCTCCATGAGGGGTTGATTTTGATGTTACTAAATACTTCAAAGAGACCATTGCCAACATGTGTAGGGGTCCATTTGTTCATTCTGAGGGTTTTGATGGGATCTCAAGAAGCGGGTGTAAGCGAGAGGTCAGCATTGACAATGAGAGGCTTGACTGTGAAGGGAAATGTGGTGTCAGTGACTTGATAGATGAGGGAGGGGGCCTGGTGGGTTGTTGATTATTGGGTACCAAGATTTTCCTATTACTGTCGTCTTCCTTATGTTTCGTGCTGTCATATTCTCTGGGGAAATGCATGCTTTGGTTCTATTTAGGACTCATGCGTGCTTGTGCAGTATTGTGCTGATTGTTAGGTCTTCCTGTTTTGTAGAAAGTGGAATGCAGCTTTGTGAAAGACATTGTTTAAGCTGGATTGCATTGCGGAAGAGGAAAATCTCTCATTTGGCTGGCCCAAATGGATTGCCACCTGGTTTGATGATGAAAATACTGAACGCTATGCATTCCAAGAGGATTTTGGAGTCTTCCCACAAGGGGGGGGGGGCGGGGGGGGAGGGGATCGGATCAGTGGCTTGGAATTCTGTGATGTATCTTTCCACCTCAAGTGGACCCATTTGGTTTGGTCTGGTTCAATACAGAGCATGTGGGGATATGCCAAGAAGAAGTGTCATTGGTTCGGCAAGCTTCTTGAGACCGAGATACCTCATCTGGTAGGTAGACTGAAGGAGATTTTTCACCGACAGGAAAGCAACTGGCAGGGTGAGGCAACGAGAAGATCACGCACGTAGACCAAGATGGCCACCAGAGGTTCTAACGGTGGAACAGCGCAGGTTCGGCCATGCTGCATTGGTAACCCCCTCTCTCAAAGGTGGATGTAATCTCCATGCTCTAGTTGCACGGTGACTGCTTAAGTTTGAACAAGGACTTACACAAGTGCCAGAAATTGTTGTTGCCATTGGTGAATCCCGAAGGCTGGAAAATGAAGAAGTCCTCGTTGAGTCCAGTTTGTAAGGATGCATTGTTGGCATCCACATGCTCTATTTTTGTTGTGCTACAAGACTCAAGATGACACAAGCAGTGGTGTAATGGACAACTTGTGCAAACCTCTGGTCAAATTTGATCCCACAGATCTGAGAAAACCTCTTTGTTTTCAGCCGTGCCTTCTAGCGGTCAATTATGCCATCTTCTTGTTTTCTGCTTAAGGACCCAACTGACTGAAATTGCCTTGTGTCTGTGCGTCAGGTCAACAAGTTCAAACAAATCATGTTCCTTGAGAGCATGTAGCTTTTCTTACATGGATTCCTGCCAGAGAGTAGCATCTGCTGCTTCTCTGGCTTGGCTTGTAGTTGTGGGCTCAGGAGAAAGCACAGAATGAGCACTAGCTTCAAAACACATTGCCAAATTACCAGAGACCTTCAATTCCATTGTACTCTGAAACTCTTCAGCAATGATGGAACATCGAAGTTTCATCGCTGAGATGGACAATGCCTGTGGCAACTCAAAAGGTATGAAGACCAGTGGGATGCTCAGAGTGTGATGTAGATGACTGTGAAGGAATAGCATGAAGTCTCCCCCCATGCAAGTACTCAGGGCCAGCACACAGTCAACAGCAGGTCATGCTGGAGCATGAGAGACAGAGAAAATTGATGCAGCTGACTCCTAATATAGCGAGGGAGTGACCTGCGTAGTGCTTGAGGGACATGCATGCGACTCTGACTCTGAATCTAACTTTGATCCTGACTGCAAGGAAGCGGATGATGACCCGGGAGGAGAGGAGACATATGGGAACATTGGCAGTGGTGAGAAAGCAAATGATGACCCAGAAGGAGAGGGGGAAAACGGTGACAATGGTGCAACAAAGAAAGGAGGGAGGGGGCAGAGGAGCATGACGGAAAAACTCATGTAGAAAAAATTCCTCAACTAAGAGGCCATCAAAAGACTCTATGACCTGACACCGATTGGAGTCCTAGAAGCGCCAGGCCTTAGAGAGGGACAAAAACCCAAGGAACAGACACGGACGGGCACAAGGGGGGAACTTGCCATCGCGTCGGCTTTCAGGGAGTTCAGGCAGCAGTACCAAAGTCCCAGATGTAAGTAGTGCAAAGGTTGGCACAACAGCCAAAGTAGCGTTCAAATGGTGTGACATGGCGGGGAAGGGGGCCATGGGGAATACGGTACAATATAGCTTCAAAGGATAAGAGAGGCTAGAGGTCAGAAGCAGAGAGAAGATTGCAAACACCATCAGCTAAGGTGTGGTTTCAACATTCCAAAATCCCATTCCATTGGGATGTGGAGGGGGTGGAGGCCTCCAGAGAGACACCACGGAAGGCGAGAAATGTGTAGTGGGGTCCATGAAAAAACCATTACGGTCAAACAGAAAGTCACGGAGACGACGTCCACAAGCCAGTTTGGCCTGTAAAATCCACAAAACGATTATGAAACAGATGTCACTCTTTTGATGTACGGCAAAGACCCAGCACATGCTAACATAGTCATCAGTGAGGCATAGGACAAAGAGGCCCAATGCCCCCAGAATATCATGAGGCAAGGGTCCCATTATGTCGGCATGCAAAAGGTTGATAGGGTGTGACGTAAGGCGTTCATAGATGGAGAAGGGAAAGATATGCATGTTTCCCTCAGCACAGTCAATACAGTCAGTGGTGCAACGTGTAGGGAACATGGAGGCATCCAGGCCATCAGCAGGCTTTGTACGGAGCAGGCTGTCAATCGCGACAGTGTGAGATTGACACAAGTGGTGGTGCAAGAGCTCAGTGTGGAAAGGAGTGAGGGTGTGGCCAACATGCACCAAGGTTGACGTGGAGGGTGCAGGGGCGAATGAGGGTACACAAACCAGCCAATCGCAATGCATACCATGTAGCATCCCACAGCCTGTGGAACAAAGGGACACATGAGTAACACTTCAGTTGGAGGGGAATTCAAAGCCCTGGTCGTCAAGTTTCATGAAAGAGAAGAGACCAATCTCAAGGGCAGGCACATATAGCACATCAGGTAGGAAGAGTTATCCCCAAATACCAACAATGCAGACAGCACCAACCCCTTGAACAGGGAGCAACTGGCCAGACCCGGTACAAGCAAAGAAAACAAATCCGACAAGACCGATACATACAAAGGAGCGCAACAACGCCATGTGGTGATTAGCGCCGGAGTCAAGGATCCCAAAGCAACCAGACACACGCACAAACAGGAGAACACGGCTGAAAATAACTGTGGTAGCGGGATGGTTGAGAGGACAGGACTGACCACAAGTAGCAAGACAGCAAGACAAGGCAAGAGAATGCAATCTCAATCCGTGCAATAGAATCAAAAGGCAGGGATCGCTGGAAAGAACCAGAAGCTGCACCACGAATTGCTCCATCTGACTCATCGCAAGTGACCCAGATCCCTCCTAGACACTCTAACCTCCCTCATCATGGAGGTGACGCTGCTGGACGGCAGTCGCAAGGGCGTCCTCAAGAGGGCTCTCTTCCACATGAGGGGGAATCACCACGTTGGAAGGCTACCAAGGGGAAAATCAAGGGCTAAAGGTACGGCCTGGACAGTGGACCAAAGAAAGTAGGGCCCCCATTGGAGTGGGGCAAGCTCCACGGGAAGTGGGTTGGACCGGATGCTGCTGCACTGGTGAAGGCACCAGTTTCGGTGATGGCAACAACCGCCACTGTTCCAGCAGAATACTAACCTTGGCAGGAAAGAATACAACTTTTGAGAGTAGCCTTTCCCCCTGACCTTGCCACCTTTTCCATGGCCCCTCCTCCAACCCAAAGAGCCCTGAGTTGCCAAACATTTGGCGGACAAGGAGGAGGATAAACTCTCAAAAAAAGAAGAGGACAGAGTGACTGGTGTGGCGGTAGCTACTGCTGCCACAGTTACATCACAAATCCATCAGATCTGAAGGAAAATTCACCAATCTGTGAGGCGTTGGACCATAAACTCCCACAGGGCACCGATGCCAGGAGGAGACTTGTCTTGGATTGGAAGAGAGGCAAGGCATGCAATCGTAGATGCCTTGACCTCACAGAATATGTGAGACAACTCGGGAATGAAGCCGTTGACAATGGACAGGACGGCAAGGAGCTGCCCTGATGCAGAAGCTCGAGGCTGTACACCTAATAGATTCAAATATTCTCTCCGGCCCGCATGGTGAGATGATTCAACAGCACTGTGAGGCGCCCTAAGCAGCATGCAAGGTGATAGTATTGTGCCACTGAATCAAGGTGTAGGAACCAACAGGATGAACTCTAGAGTGATGCATCGTGTCTGTCTTGTATGTCCCAATCTCATTAGTGAGATTACTCGGGCCGCCTGTGATGAGAGTACACACGGTACGGGTGTCCTCAGACGGGGCTACGAAAAACAAGGGAACAGCAACTGGGTCGAGATCTTGAGTTTTTCTCCCGGGGCCTAGGCACTGAAGCTAAGGCTGCACACGGTTCCTATCCACGGATAATTAGAAGGATCCGGATCCGTGCGACGGGTCCTGCACCTGGATCCGGAACCGGGGTACCGGATCCTTGGATTCACGGATCCTTGTATTCACGGATCCTGGATCTGGATCTTGGGAGTCATGTACAACGGATCCTTACATTCACGGATCCTGGATCTGTATCTTGGGAGTCATGTACAATGTGTTGTGCTTCTAAACAGCGTGGCAGTACAATGACAATGTCCATCGACGGCTACCTTTGCCCAAACCCTATCCGGCCATCCATGGTGCTGATGACATTATGGGGCTAGAGGTGGTTGGTCAGTCGACACATAAGAAGATATGAGACCAATGAACTGTCAAGTCGCCATCCCCAGGCTGGCAACTTGACAGGTTTCACGCGGTTGACACGCATGATGCATGTGCCAGCCACGCAGACGTGTCGCAAAATAGTTTGCCGGTCCAAAATATGCCACGCATGTTCAGCTGTTCGATTTCGAATGTGCAAATGAGTGTGCTACGCGGATGACTTGAGCCGGACGTCTAGTCAGGTTTTTTTACCCCAACCCCCCTCCCTCTGCCGTAGGATCTGGGTCAGGATCCGCAGATACAAGCCGGATCCACATTCCTGGATCCGGAACCGTGAATACAGATCTGGATCCGGATTCACGGGTAGGGTACCGCGGAGCCCAGGATCCGTGTGCAGCCTTAATTGAAGCACACCCTCCGATATGAGAAAGAGATTGAGGTGGCGTCTCAAAGTCCCATGGACAAGACTGCGGCTGTACTAATGCTTTTGCGGCGGTTTTGCCAGCTGCTCCTCTTGCAGAAGTGGGGCCTGATGAACAGGGTGTAGCACAAAAAGAAACAGAAGTGGGTGTGGACCGAGAGGCAAATGCAACAACAAAACAAGAGGTTGAAGATATGTTAGGTAGAGAGTCCAAGGCAGGCTGCAGGAGCAATATGACCATGTCTGGTACGTGATCAGCATAACTGGCTTGACCATCTTGCTTGTGCTGCAACCACTCCTCAGCAATGTGTTGAATAGCAAGTGTTTCTTGGTGATCATCTTGGGTACACTGCAACTCATTCTAGAGTACTGCGTATTGTTCGTTGTGGACAGGCATGAGTGAGATCTGGCCACTCTATGGAGAAATTTTTGGCAGAGTTTCCTTGCCCTACTGGGTGTGAGATGTAGGGATGGGCATGGGGTTGTAACCTCCGGGCTGCAAGACAGCCCAGCCCAAAGCAAGAGAAACCAATATGAGGAGTACAGTGGTACAGAATAAGCAGGAGAGAAAGGGGAAATAAAGAAAAGGGGGCCAGAGGCAGGCAATCATAGTGATGGCTCATCGTGCCTACCGACACAGAGAGAGAAGCAGCAGAAGAGCTGTAGAAATAGAGCCAGCCAAGACGGCAACGGTCCATGTAGAGGAGATGACAAGGCAGAAGACCCCACATATTCAACTGCAGCAAGGGAAGAGATAGCGGCAGCTTCCTACATCAGGTAAATCAGGTGTTACATCATGGATGAGGATGAAGATGGAGAAGGTGATGCACCAAGACTAGAAGTACAAATGGAGGTGACGGCATATGCTTCTACCGTGGCAGCTCTGGCTACTGGGGATGTGGCGGTGTCGACTACTGTCAATACATGCAACGCTATGTTCAGTGTGACATCTGCGACTGGCCCTACTGACACATTTGGATCGGTGTACGGTTCCATAACGCCCCCTATCACAATGCTTGCCGTTGCATGTGAAGCACGGGCTGTGGCTGCAAACATGGATGCAATAACTGAACTGGCATCTAGTGTAGCAGTGAGAAAAGAGGATGTATCTGAATGTAGTGGTGAATCAGGGGCATCAGCGCACGATGATGCAGGTGATGCAGGTGCTGCACGCTGTGATATGGTTGTATCTTTTAGAGGAGAGGATGATGGTGTAGCTGTGCCCATGCAGTTGGTGTTGACACGTTGACGCTGCCTAAGGTTCGTAAGGGAGGTGAGAGGGCTTGCCGGTGTTTGACACTGTCGTTGTTCCAGATGGGTATGTGTAGGAAGCGGGGCATGTGAGATGGGGCGTTGTTGGAAGCCATGCCATAAATGCGGTCCATCTCAATCTCTTTGCAGGTGAAGTAGTGGGTGGGGTCAAACTCCTCGCCGGTCGTTGTGGTGACGTTCAAGACACCAATGCTGCTCCCGCCATTCTTCTTAGTCCGTTGGCTTATTTTCAAGGCTATTCCTTTCAGCTATAGCCATAAAAGAGGTAGGGACTGGCTCTGTTGACTGTGGATATGTCAGATTGGCATGAGGCAAAGCACCAACCAAAGCTACAACTCCACCGCGATACATTTGTTAAGAGTTGTAGCATTTTTCACGCGTCCAATGCGACATGCAACTCGCTGCTACGGCAAGAGGACGACCAGTAACTGCAATTTGCGGTTGTTGTTGATTTGTTCTGGAAGGCTACAGTTGCCAGTGGCAGAGCAAGACAGGGGACGCAGTCTCGGCTGCAGCTGCTGCAGCTCCTTCCTAGGTTGCGGCTACTAGAGATTTTGCAAGACAGCTGCTGCTTCTGCTTAGATGCATAGGAGAAATGCTACAGCAGCTGGGGAATCTTCAGACACCAATGCATTTCCTCACAGCTGTGGTGATGAGGATAGCAGCAAATTCAGCCAAAGAAGGCAGCCATGAGGTAGTCATCCAAGATGCTGGTGCATAGATGTGCAGCGGTGGTGTTGATGGCAAGAAAAACTATTGCAGATGATCAGCTACCGCCATCACTGTTGTTGCTGCTGTCGCCAGGAGAAGCCTGTAGCTCCATTCTTGGGTGCTGGTGGTCGCAACTGCAACTGCTACTGCTCTTAACTAGGCTGCTTCTGCCGCTGGTTAGAGATGTAGAGACAACTTGGCAGCACTTGTGGCTGCTGCGGATGATGGGACCTCCCTGCTTTGGCAACCACCTACAGCTGAGAGGATTTGGATGAATGATGTTGGAAGTGAGGGACTGGTGACGAGTGCTTTGCGTAAAGGTGTAGGCAGCAGGAAGATAGCTGCCACAGAGCAAGGCCCAAAGGGTGGTGCTGCGGTAATGGGGCTGCAGCGGAAGCGGTGAAGGATTGAGTGGTGATGGCAGCTGTGACCACCAAGGCCCGGATCGTGAGCGGTGATAGGGGTTGTTACCACTGCCCAGATTGTGAGCAGTGTCAAATTGCACCGCTACCCTTCTTCGTATGTTGCTCCCCTTTGTTACTTTGAAACAAGTGTATTATGGGAAGGGTTTGTGATGTGAGGGAATCTACGTCAAGGAGAGGTCATGGAAGCACACAAAGGTCGACGCCATGGATCAAGCAAGAGTGCTTAGAACAAGCCAACGAAAAACAAAGGGAGGAGCAAAACTTGGCAGCTTTGTGGTTGTTGAAAGAACCCACGGGAGCAAATCTTGCATGGGATCTCAAAATCATCCACGGGGTTGAGCATGACCTACCGGCCATCATACCATTGACGTCTTCTAATGTTGCAGGCATATGGATCAGCAAGCAATGCACCATCCAAGTACCACGCATGTATGCATAACATGAAATAAGTCTTCATTGACCACTAGCGTATGCAGCATTCATGTATCTCCCTGGTGTCCATGTTACACCTTGGTGGTTCATGCAAGAGTGTTACCCACTACAAGACATGTCTGACTTAGAGCTCTAATCCTAAACTGTGATCTGCCCACAATCCTGTGTATCCATGAACAGCTCTTGTGAGTAGCCTGCGACGTTCAAAACATGGCGACCTTAGACGAGTACACCATCCAGGTCTCCATGTGTATGTGGGCATTTGACAGTTTCCAGTAGGTCCGTGCACGTGGGTGTAGTCAAGAGGTCACTTGCATAGTGACATATCCAACACCAACAACTGTTGTCGCTGCTCTCGATGCCACCGTTGTCACTACTATTGGAACAGCCGCAACGGCTGCGGCTGTTGCTGCTGCCACTTGAGAAGATGCGTGGAAGCTTCCTAGCGATATTGTCGCTGACTAGGCATCATTGCCTGGTCAGACGGTAACAACAGTCACAAATCGTGTACACAACGGCAAGGGTCTGGCTAGGCGATACAAGGCAAAGTGTCAGAATGCTTCAATAGCATTTGCAGAGAGGAATGACAAATGACAGGTCCATGGAAAAAGTACCTGCCGTGGCGCACGGCGGGTGTCGCACGCGGCAGTGCAAGATCTGTCCTAAAAACTGGCCCAAAACCATTGTTTTAGCCGTAACTCAGTGTAGACAAGTCAGAACGCTACGTTGTCTAAACCTACACATGTAGAATCTCAAGCCGGATGCTACAACTGGTCATATGCATGCATCTGGAAACAAAAGGTGGACACACAATGCAAAAACATGCAAATCGGGCCCACGGCCAATCCACCGATTAAATCCTACAAGCTGTAGAAAAACTGCAGAAGGTCCCAAACAACATCCAGGACTCTGGGGCGACCGTCGATTAGCTCCGAGCAGGTAGTCCAGCACCAGACAACGCCCGGGTGTCAACTGGATCTGCATCATGGATTTGCATGAGCATGGACACGGCTGAGTGGTCACAGTAAACTGTACAGGTCGACAGGAATGTCACAAATCGAAACACTCCCCCAAGACCCGATGGTACGCATGTCCATACACGTGCAATAGTGAAATGAGTGCAAGGACGAGTGCAGAAACAGACATGACACCGGCACAGAGACACCCCGCACTCAACCACTCTCAGGCAAGGGGCAAAACCCAACGGAATGAATGGAAACCAGAAACTTCCCGCGCACCAATGCGTTTGTCAAGAAGTCAACACGATGCATGTCAGTGCCAACCCATATGACGGAGATCAAGTGTCGCTCCACCAGATCACGCACAAAGTGATGGTAGACCCAATGTGCTTTGTGTGAGCATGAAAGACACCAGAGTTCTCCGCAATGGCTAGAGCACTCTGGTTGTCACAGCGAAGCACAATGACAGGCGTTGGCTGACCCAGCTCAAGGAATAGGTGCTGCAGCCATACTGCCTCAGCAGCCCCTGCACCCAAAGCAACATACTCTGCCTCCGACGAGCTATGTGCAATGCAGCCCTGCTTCCCACTTCGGCAGGAAATAGCAGTACCACCGAGCAAGAACACGTAACCGGTGCGGCTGCGTCTATCTATGCTCCAGGCCCAGCCACTGTCAGTGTAGTCGTCAAGAACCACCGAGCACTGCCGAAGAAAGCAGAGTCCGAGGTACGACGTGGAAACCATGTACCGCACCACTCACACAACCGCCTGGAGGGCTCTAGCATGTGGAGCCTGCAAAAGCTATGTAAGGAGGTTGATGGCAAAAGCGATGTCGGGGCGTGTGATAGTGGCCAGGTACATCAGAGATCCGATGAGGTGGTCGTACAAGATCACATCCACTGTCTCCCCCAGCTGTATGGGATCATCCACCTTCATGGCATCCTGTCCATTAGGTGTGAGAGGTGTGGAGGCCGTGGGATCTTTGCCAAGGAGGTCATTGAAGTACTCCCCCACATCGCGTGTGTATCGGGCCTGATGCAACAGAAGCTTCCAGCGTCTACGGTCTCATACGATCTCCATGCCACAAAACACCGCTGCAGGACCAAGGTCCTTCATCCTATAGGCAGTCTGGAGGACTACCTTGGCCTCCTTCACGGCCTCAAGGGAGGGAGACGTGATGAGGAGGTTGTCCACATAGACCAAGATGGCGGTGAATCGCTCAGGCACCTGTCGGATGAAGAGAGAGGGATCTGCTTTACTGTGTACATATCCCGCACGAGTCAGAGTGCCTGTGATCTCCTGGTTCAAGCACCGAGGAGACTGCTTGAGTCCGTACAAGGACTTGCGCAAGTGCCAGACCTTGTTACCTTCCTCAAAGCCTGGTGGCTAAGCCGCGTAAACATCCTCATCCAGAGAGCCATGGAGGAACGCATTGTTCACATCCATCCGGTGTAGTTCTCAGTCATGCTGAGCCACCACACCAAACTCAGCGCGAGCTGAGGTCATGCAAACGACAGGGGCAAAGGTGTCAGTGTAATCAGCGCCCTCGATATCAGAGTACCCCTTGACGACCAAGCAAGCCTTGTGGCGTTCTAGTGAGCCATCCGGCTTCACCTGCTTGCGAAAGACCCACTTGACCTGAATCCCCTTCCTCCCAGGTGGAAGGTCGACTAGCTCGTAAACTCCATGCTCTCGGATGGCACGAAGCTCATCCTCGCAGGCAGTACACCACGCATTGGCATCCTCTGATGAGAGGGCGTCCCACAATGTGCCCGGATCAGGCGCCAATGAGGGAGAGCTCTGAGTGGCGAGTACACACGCCTCATAAATGGTCCTGACGACCACAAGGTCAGCTGTGGCATCACAAACGGTACGAAACTCGCGAGTGACCAGATCGTGCCCTACAAAACACGCTGGATGTACCTCTATGTGGACTCTACGGACACTCAGGCCAAGGGCCTTTGTGCCAAGGTCGCCACTCGCAACGTTGCGAGTGGAGCGCCTTGGTGCAGGACATGACACTCGCTAAGATCCAGAGCCATACGGTAAAAGACGACCACCGGAATCACGCGAGTAACCTAGGCCTGAAAGACTGACCGCAAGCTCATAGACATGCATGATCGCATCCGGTTAGGACTGAGGCACAGGGGCAGGTGATGCAGTGGGAGGAGAGACTGGTGAACTAATGGGAGACGCAGGACTGGGTGTGGCAGTAGGACCACCCACGGAGACAAGAGTACCGGTGGATAGAGGGACAGCATCATGGGTGTCTGTGGGGCGCAAGGGTGCAGGAGAGAGACAGGCTAGGCGGGAGAGGTCTCTGGGCCGACAGCGATGATCGCCGAGTCATCAAGAGCCGGAGACCAAGAAGTGGAGGGGGCTCGAACGGACACATCAGCCGGACAAGAGGTGCTCGTAAGCTCAGATTCCCCCATCCGTCGAGAAACCTCACACGTAGGAACGTGTGTGACAGACATCGACACAATTGAGGTCAGGTCGCGGTAGGTGAGAGACTCAAAGAAGAGCGTGTCGCGGGACTCAACAATGCAACGACGGGCGGGGTCCCAAAAGCGCCACGCCTTTGACTGCGGGGAGATGCCGACTAAGGCACACACGCGATCCCGCGGAGAGCCCTTGAACCCCAACTGATCCTTGGTGTACCACACAGAAGCCATTGAGCCCTAAACACGAGCAAGATGCAGATCGGCACGGTGGCCAGTCCAGAGCACATATTGTGTAACGTGGTGCGGAAGAGGACCGTGCGGGAGGCGGTTCCTGACCCACGTCATGTAGGTGAATCCTTCAAAGGCGAAGGATTCCGGAATACTGTACTCGGACCGCATAGCACAAACCGCATCCTCCATGGTGCGGTTCCAGTGCTTAGAGACACCATTCTGCTGAGGAGTGGTAGGAGCAGAGACCTGGTGAAAAACCCCGCACTCGGCAAAGAAACTGTCCATCTCGCCAAGAAACTTGCCGCCGCGGTCCGAGCGGAAGGTATGCAGCAAGTGGTGAGACTGAGGCTCAGCCATCACTAGCCAGAGACAAACCGCTAGAGCAGCATCACTCTTCTGTCGTAGGCTGTAGACCCACCGCATCTGGGTGAATTCATCGGTTAGGGTCACATTTATGGTTAATCACTCCTTAAAAATTCACCCTTCATTCAATGTACATGTCCAAAGTAGTCACTTGGAAGTTTCATGGTACCTTCGTGGACGTTACGTCACAATTTCATTTTACTAGTTGTCCATAGACAAAACAGTGTATAATTATTCTTCAACATGGGAAAGAACGTGGAAGGATCTCAGTGACATTTTTACTACCTAATAAAAACCATGGTTTAGCGATTCACAACTCTGTCTACATTTCCCGTTAAAGCACCTATATGTGTACATACACATAAACTGTACTACATCTGTAAATACGTAATAGACGTATTTGTGGACTTCGAAGCTCGTCAGACCATTAGACGTTTACGAGGTTCGATGTTCCCTACTCGGGCTCCCGCTGGGCCCTGGTCGAGTGGGGCTCGGTACTGTGCTGACTCGGCAAGTTGCTTCACTGTTTTTTTTTTTGTTTTTTCCTTGTCCATCGACGACTAGCGACAAACGTCATGGTCGACGACTAGCGACAAACATCGTGGTCGGCTGTCGTGGGGGGGGAGATGGGGATCCGACTATGTGGCTACCAATGTGTAATATGGCTGCGACACATATTCATGTCATCGAGTAGTCGACGGTCGTCGATCGTCGATTGTCATCTTTGTAAAGGGAACCGTGTCGTAAGTCATCGACCGTCGATCGTCATTGATTGACGGTCGATGAGTGTTTTCAGATGTCTACTCCAAATACACTTAGTGTATTTTTCACTTGTCCGTCAGATACACTTACCATATACACTCCCCCAATACACTTTACCCTTTTTGGGAGGGGGGGGATCTCCAACTCCCATGTTCCCCCCCCCCCAAAGGGTAAAGTGTATTGGGGGAGTGTCTATGGTAAGTGTATCTGATGGACACGTAAAACATACACTAAGTGTATTGCACACTTAGTGTATTCAATTATCGGTTGTCCAATACACTCCCCAGCTACACAACCCCAATACACTCGTCACTCGGGGGGGGGGGAGGGGG
>SZWC01010360.1:65576-81223 GCA_023375785.1 Penium margaritaceum
CAAAGGGTAAAGTGTATTGGGGGAGTGTCTATAGTAAGTGTATCTGATGGACACAAAAAAATACACTAAGTTTATTGTACACTTAGTGTATTCAAGTATCGGTTGTCCAATACACTCCCCAGCTACACCACTCCAATGCACTCGCCACTTCGGGGGGGGAGGGGGGGGGATGTCACCGACAATGGATTCTGCAGCAATGGCAAATGTATGCTTGTTTCGAAGGTTGTTTGCTTTTGTATTTGGCAATACAGAAAGTAAATACCCAATTTACAGAGATAACCGATCAGAAAGTATGAAGACATAAATACGTCTACTATACATCAACACTGCAATATCATATTACATTTTTTTTCTAGCTAAATTATTGAACTAGTTTTAACAAGGCATGAGTATTAGATACATAACTTTCCAAGTGAATGGAATATGAATACCCTTCTAGGCAACTTCATGGAAGTTTACCTATAGTCCATACCTAGTACACTAGATGTGCTTTGTATAAAAAGCCCTTCATTAACCATACATCTAGGGTCAGGACGTATCGGCCCCGATCCGACAAACACTCGACAGGGAGAGGACCGAGAAGGTCCGAATGGACCAGCTTGAGAGGACAAAGGGCACGAGAATGGGAGTCAAGGTAGGTGCGGCGATGCATCTTATCCTAAGTGCAGAAGCGACAATCGGTCTTGGGCGGCTTCTCAAAAGAGGACGCGTCAAGACCGAGTGCGGGGTGTATCCTAATGAGCTTTTACACAGTGTCAGAGCCCACATGAGAGACGTTGATTCAACAGGCACTGTTGCTCAGCGGACAGGATACTAGTGACCAAAAAAACGAGCAAGAGGGGGAGGGGAGCAAAGAGAAGAAGAGGTCTGAGGAACATGATGCAGATCATCCACAACAGAGGCACAAAGAACAATAACATGAGTATCATGAGTAGTTACTATCACGGAGTCTCCAGTCTGCTCCACAGATATTCCCATCAGTGTGCAAGCACGCACAGATGGCAAGCTAAGATCAAGGTCAGGCACAAAAAGCGCGTCCAAAAGATACAAGGGGCCAGACGGACCATCGAAGTACACAACCCCAACACCCTGAACTGGCAAGGAATGACTTGAGCCTGTATGAACGGAATGAACAGAGGCCACATGACCGAGGAGAACAAAGTCACCACGACGACAGGTCATGTGGTGAGTAGCACCGGAATCGATGATCCAAGTACCACCCGAATCACGACTAGAAGACGTTACTATGCAACGGGCAATAGAACACTTGACTGTAGACGGTCGCTCGACAACAGAGGAGGGAGAACGATGAAGGGTACACAGGTGAGACTCGAAAATTCAATCTGTACTGTCAGGCCCATCATCATCAAATGCCAATTGTGCTCCCCCACATGAGTCATCACAAGATACGAGAACACACAAATAGACAGTGTGTGAACCAACCGGCTGTGATGACACACTCGCACCTCCCTAAGAGCGAGGCGCCAGGAGCTGACGGAGCTCGACGATGGTGCGGTCACGGGGGTCTGGGTCTCCGCTGCTCGCCGGTGAGGAAGCGGGAGCTGCGGCGGTCGTGGTCGACGCACAACCAGAGGTTGTGCTGCTCGATGCAGAATGGTGTGCGTGTGCACCCTGAAGACTGCGAGTGAACTGCGCCCAATCGAGCGGCTGCTGGCACTCGGTGTAGCGGTGAGCGCCTCCAACGTTGTAGTAGTGAACAGTATGTCCACTGCTACTGCCTGATGACTGTTGCTGCTGTGACTGCTGCTAGCCCGAGCCACGCTTCTCTTTGCCCTTCTCCCCTTGTGCTACTGCCGCCACACCCTACGTCTGTGTCAAGATAGCCAGGGTGGAAGGAGAAGAGGAGGGCGTGCCAGAGGATGGAGAAGGGAACTACGAGAGAGGCATTGGTGGTGACGCGATCACCGGTGCAGCAAGTGAAATCTCTTGATGGGCGACGACTGCCTCGCGGGCGGAATTCACCTGGAGGAAAAGCTGATGCGCCCAAGGAAGAAGCTGAAGGGAGGTGGAGAAGGGCTGGAGCACGGTCTCTGCATCCCGAGAAGATGCCTGCGGCTCGGCAGGTCCCTGACGAAGGGAATGGAAGGCGCGGATGTGAGCCACGGGTGGCATGCGTCTCTACAACAAGGAGGGACAGTGCCAGCTCCTAGGCCCGATGTGGGTTAGCACCCACGCCTGTGCCGGCCTCTCCAAGGAAAGGACAAAAGTCCACGACAGTCTCGTGTGGCATGGCGTAGAGTCCGCGCATCACTCGCGCTGCTGTCAAGACACGAGCACGGTCCGCAATCTGGTACTGACTGTGTTAGTAGGGCCAAACCCCCTCTAAAGTGGCCCAGACCTGGAAATGGGTCTCCCAGCAGTCAAAGCTGTCCTCGCTTACATGTCGTGGGGGCAGTGTCTCAGAGTCCTTAGGTTGCCGCTCCGTAGGGAGAGAAACCACAGGCTAGGAAAGATGAGGGATGGGGAAGATACCGCAACGAGGAAATTTCCCAAGGTAGGGCTCACGCGAGGATCGGATCTCCAGGAACAGGGAACCGGAACGTGTCTACAGCTAGCGAAGACACTCCTGAAGTAAGCGAATCTCCCTCTCGGGAGTGTCATCCTCCATGCCCGGCATGTGAGGGTACTCCTCCAAAGGATCAAGAAGTGGCAGGTCATGTCCTGCCGCTCTCCTTGGTGTGGATGCTTACGGCTTTGCAGAAGGTGTGACACCGCCGACCCCCCCGGAGGTCTGCTCTAGGGCCGTGGACTAACTCCAAAGAAGATCTGTGAGCGCGCGGACGGCGTCGGTCTGCTCCTGTTTTAGGCAACGTATCTCATCCAGCTGACTCCCCAGGTCCTCAATAGCCTACGAGCGTGGGCTTACGACCCCTGAGGAGGAGGAGAAGAGAGAGAGGGATCACGTGGTCCTTTGTCCTTGTCACCTGTTGGAGCCATGTCAGCGCTCATTATGGGGCCGAACGTCAAAAATTCTTCGAACAAGAGACCAATAGTGTTTCTTGAGGATTCGAAACACTTAGAAAAATGAAGTTTTGACCCCAAAATTGCTGACGTTGGCACAGCCAATGATGACATCAACGTTTTTTACGCTAGCAAAAAAAGCTACATTTTTTACGCTAGCGTATTTTACGCTAGCGGGTTTTTTTTCGGTGGGGGACACGCGGACTCCTCCATGGAAAGGGGGGGGACCTTGTCACCCCCTTGCGCGGCTGCATAGCTGTGCAGCTGCGTAGAATCTATGCAGTCGTACAAATTCTATGCAGCTACGTAGAATCTGCACAACACTGTTGGGTAGCATAGTAGCCGAGGCTGCTCCTGCGGAGCCCTACTGCTGCTACGGCCACTGCTACTGCTGGTGCAATGCTGCTGCTGCTACTGCAATGTTGTTGCTACTGTCCCCAACCTGCTACTGCTGCCCGTGGCTACTACTGCTCACTACTGCTGGTGCTGCTCGCTGCCGCTACCGCTGCTCGCTGCCGCTACCGCTGCTCGCTGCCGCTACCGCTGCTCGCTGCTGCTTCCGCTGTGCACTGCTACTGCTCGCAACTGCCGCTTCGCGTTGTGAGTTGCTGCGCGCTACTGCTGCGAGCTGCCTCCCTTTTTTGTGTACAGGCCGGTAGCCAGATGTCGCTGTAGTTGCCACCCGGTGCTGCTGTTGCTACTGCTCGGCTTGGCTATTTGGGCTAGTAAATGCCACAGCTCACCCAATGAGGTGGTGGGAACTACGTGATGATGTCGTTACTCAAAACAGCTGTAACAAGTCCCAGGATACGGCGGCAACGGTGACTCTCACTGATGCTGCCTATGCCGCATCTCTGTTGTGCAGCTCAGCAAGAGAGGTCTCCCTGCTGTGATACCATGAGAAGATGCGTGCAAGCTTCCTAGCAATACTGCCGCTGACTAGGCATCAGTGCCTGGTCAGATGGTGACGACAGTCACAAGTTGTGCACACAACGGCAAGGGTCTGGCTAGGCGACACAAGGCAAAGTGTCAAAATGCTTCAATAGCATTTGCAGATAGGAATGACAAATGACACGTCCATGGCAAAAGCACCGTAGTGTTGTATATTCTCCTCTGTTTTAGAACTGAATTGAGTGACAGTTAGATTCGACTAAAAACTTTAGCCCTGGAATTTTTGACTTGTTCGTCCAAAGGTCCCTGGAATTCTGTTAGTGTCTTATTTTGGTCAAACTTATCGTTCATGTGCTTGGTCTGTCCCTACGACTTTGCTTGTTGAAACTTCAACTTTCGAATGTCGATGGCGATGTCCCGCATCACAGCTTGCTTTACAGGTATATCCTACTCGCAATCCCCCATGGATTACACGTCCCCATGGAGGCCACGAGGGGTTGCGAGCGGAACGTGTGAATTTCACATTCCGCTTGCATTCCCTAGGAGACTCCGCGCGGAACGTGAAACTGTGTGTAGAGAAACAGCTATTTCCTAAATTTGAGAGTGATTCATCCAAGACAACATTAATTGTTTAGGTGCTTGAATGGACAAAACAAAATGATTATTTTAGTCGAACGTAAAAGACACTACGGTACCTTCCGCGGCGCAAGGCGGGTGTCACATGCGGTAGTGCAAGATCTATCCTAAAACCGGCCCAAAACCATTGTTTTGGCCGTAACTCAGCGTAGACAAGTAAGAACGCTACGCCGTCTGAACCTCCACGTGCAAAATCTCAAGCCGGATGCTACGACTTGTCACATGCATGTATCTGGCAACAAAAGGTGGACACACAATGCAAAAATATGCCAATCGGGCCCACGACCAGTCCATCGATACAATCCTACAAGCTGTAGAAAACTTGCAGAAGGTCCCAAACAACATCCAGGGGATCTGGGGCGACCGTCGGCTAGCTCCGAGCAGGTAGTCCACCACCAGACGACGCCTCAGTGCCACCAAGGTCCGCATCAGGGACCTGCACGAGCATGGACATGGCCGAGTGGTCACAGTATGTTGGTTTTTGCGCATCTCTCATTTGTACTCTGTTGTGTCCTCCCGGCTTGTGTACATCGGCGTGCAGATGACTGACGGCGAGACTTGACGCTGCTGGAGTGTCGCGTGGTGGAGCCAACGCGCGCTGAGGCCCACACACCATTCGCTGAAGCCTCCTCCCTACGGCAATGCGCTCAGCTCCATCGGCAGGCCTCCGCGGTGGTCGAGCCGCTGGCGGTCACTGCCACTACAGATGCTGTTTCCATGCACTCAGCTCTTTGTCTGGTTGTGGCATTGCGTCTGCATCGTCATGCCATGCCTAGAGTCCGTGTCTCCTCTTGTGTGGCCCTGCTTGGCGTCATTGACTGTCATAGGCACTGCCTGGGTTCGGGCAGCCATAGCTCCTCGGTGCTATTTTTCTAGCTGATTCTGACCGTACGACTGCGCGTGCAGCGTTTGTATTATGGTATGGTCCAGTTTTTAGGCAAAACGGACGACGCCCGGGTTTTGGGCTGTCGGGCGTCTGGGAGGGCTCACGGAGAAAACCCTGCATGCCAGAAAAAAGGTCTAGGACTATTTTCTGATTGGCTGGTTAGCTGAGTAACAAGTTCTACACTAGTGGGGGGGAGCTAGAACTTGGAGGGGTCTTCCATTGTTGCTCATTCTTCATTCCTAACCAGTAACTTTCAGTTTTGAGCTGCTTTCTAGCACCAACTCTGGCGCGCGCGTTTCTGAGTAACAAACCAAGAGCTTCCAAAGTTAGACTCTAGAGCAGCAGACTGAGGGGCCAGCTGACTTAAGCAACGAGCGTGGAAGCCCGCACGCTGCATCAACAACGCTGCTGCCCCAACCTGCTGCCTAGATTTTCTAGCGTGGTATCAGAGCCAGAGCGTAGCAGCAACAGGAGAAGACTGGCGAACAGGTGCCAGACAATGCCGACGGACCCCCATACGCGAGTGCAGGGGAAATACTGCCGGATTTTTCCCAGTAGCATTGACCCGCCTGGTGGCGGCGTCAGATTTTTTCCCACGGCCACTGGGCCAGGGCAAATGCTGCCGAAATTTTTTGGCAACATTGTCCCCCACGCGTGACGCGAGGAGGTGAGCGGCAAGCGGCGTCCAACACGTGCGGGCGACGACGCACGCTGCAACGTCACCCAGGTGAAGTGACTGGCTCAAGCACGTAGCAGCAGCAACCTACAGCAGCGGCGGCCGCAGGTAATGGCGGCGAGCAGTGGCAGTAGCAGCCAGCACCAGCTGCGTGCAGTAGCAGCAGTAGGCAGAAGCAGTAGCTTGAAGCAGCCCGCAACAGCAGCAGTCTGCAGCAGCAGCCCGCAGCAACAGCAATCAGCAGCCGTTGCACACAGTACACAACAGCTGTAGCAGCAAGCTGCAGCAGCTACAGCAGCGAGCTGCAGTAGCAGCAGCAGCGAGCAGCTGCTACAGCAGCAACAGCATCAGCGGGCAGCTACTACAACAGCAGTAGCAAGCAGCTGCTGGCAGCAGCCAGCCGCGGCTGCTATGCTCATAGCTCATAGCGAGCGAGCAGCCAACAGCAGCCCCCTGCTGCCAACAAGCAGCAGCTCGCTGCTGCTAGCGAGCAGTAGCCCGCTGCTCGCAACAGACAGTGGGCTGCTGCCCGCTGTGACAGGATAAACGAAAGAAAACAAAATGATGAGAAGGAGAAACAAAAAAAATCCCCCACCCCCGCAGCTCGCAGCACCAGCCCGCAGTAGCAGCGAGCAGCAGCTGTAGCACGTAGTAGCTGCAACAGCGTGCAGCAGAGCAGCGAGCTACACTAGCCACAGCAGCCGTTGTAGCTTGTAGTAACGGCAACTGCAGCTACAACTACAACAGCAGCTGCAACAGCAGCAGCAGCAGCAGCAGTAGTAATAGCAGCTGCAGCAACAGTAGTAGCAGCGGTTGCAGTAGTAGCAACAGCAGCAGCAGCGGCGGCCCCAACAACCGCCGCTGCTGACGTCAGCACCCCTCTATTGACGTCACTGTTGACGTCACTAATGATGTCATCAACAGAAAAAAAGGAAAAGGGAGGCGGAGAAAGGAAAGGGGGAAGACCAAAGGGGTGGATAGAGTCCCCACCGCCCCAAGCCACTGCTGATATCAGCAACACAAAGACAAAAGAAAACACAAGGGACACCAAGACATGGCTGGAAGCCCAAGTGAGGAGGGGTCCTCCTCTGTTGGGGGGACCCCTATCCCCCCTTTTCTATAGCGACTACAGCAGCAGCAGCAGTAGCAGCAGTAGCAGCCGCTGCCGTCGCTGCAACAGCAGGAGCAGCAGCAATAGTAGGAGTAGTAGTAGCTGTAGCAGCACCTACAGTAGCAGCAGGAGCAGCAGGAGCAGCAGCAGCAACAGTAGCCGCAACAGCGGCACCAACAGCACCACCACCACCACCAGCCCACTGGTGTCATTGGCGGCAACCCTGATCCCCTCGTTGCTCTTCAGCAATAGCTCACCGCCTTGACGCAGCAGCTTGCAGCGCTGCAGCCAGTAGCCTCCCAGTCTGCTACCAATGCGCCGCCACCATTCGTCCCTCCAGGGCACGCCAGCCTAGCTATTTCTGCTGCCACATACTACCTGGCACAGCAGCAAACTCAGTGCCTGCGGCAGACAGTGACCTCCGTCCTTAGTCCCACTCTGGGTGCCGGCTAGAGGGAGAAGGACTTTGAGACGCCGCCGCCGCCACTTCAGGCCGGCGAGCAGTTCCGGAGCTGGGAACTCAGCATCCGGATTTGGGCGCAAGGTGAGGGCATGTGGACATACTACACCCTCCCTTACGACTCCACCCATGCCGACCAGCTGTATGACATTGGTTGCGCCGTCCGTGCCCTCGTCCCAATTGCCCCTCCAGCTTCCCGCCTGGCCCTAGAGCCTTTCCTCGGCGACTTCACCTCTGGCGACATCCCAGACCCTGCAGTCGCATGGCACGTCCTTACCAGGCCCCATCGCCTGTCCAGCGATGCTGAGATCAGCCATCTGCTCCGGGAGTTCAACTCCCTTCTCATGGGGGAGACCGAGATAGTCACTGTCTACTGGCAGCGTGTGGAGGACATCCTTCGTCGTCTTGGAAAACTTGCTCCACCTCCTCTGTCCGCTCTCCTTACCATCAAGCGCGGCGCCACCAGTGCGTACGCGGACGTCTTTGTGCACTACCCCCTGGACGTCCTCTCCACCATGGTGGCCCAGGGCACCCTTATGCCCTGGGCATACGAGCTCTTCCTCCGCATTGAGGAAGCTCGCCACGAGTCCGAGCTCCATCGCACGGAGGCTCTTACATCACGTGTCGTCGCCTCCCCTGCCGTCACCTCAGTGGCCATCGCCTCCCCCGCCGCCGCTACCTCATCGTCTTCAGGGAAGAAGAAGAAGAGCCGGAACAAGAAAGGCAAGGGTCTGCCACAACAGCAGCAGCAGCAGCCGTCGACCGGGTCCAGCGGCGGTGGCTCGGTGTGCCACAACTGTGGCCAGCCCAGGCACGGGTGGTACACGTGCCCTCTCTCGACGGACGAGGTGCGGGTCATTGCCACCATGCGTCACCAGCGTAAGCGCTGTCTCACCTCTGCTGCCGTCGTTGTTGCTGGCCCTGACACTTCGACCTCGCCCAGCAGCTCTGCCCCTCCGAACGCTCCGCCAGTCCCGTAGACACCCGCGCCGCAGTAGTACTACCCACAGCCGTCGGCTCCTCCGTTTCCATCGCCGGCGCTGTCCCTCCCTTATCCGGGCTCCGGTGCCTTCACTCCGCACTCGGTCTACACTCCCGGGCCGTCCTCCCGTGAGCGTCAGCTGGAGCAGTTTATCGCGCTCCAGCTTGGCCTGACGCGCCCTCCTCCCCAGGGAAGTGCGAGTTGCATCACCTCCTACTCTCCTACCCTGTCTTGCATGACTGAGACTTATCTGCGGTTGTGTCCCGTTTCCTCGTCTGTTGCATCATCTCCCATGGTCTCCTCTACCCCTTCCTGTGATGACGTTGCATGGCTTGACGATTGGCAGTCTCGGTTCGCGCCTCCGTCCACCACGTCCGCGTCCCTTGCTTGCTGCCATGTGACCGTTAGCGATCTGGCGACCCCGGTCCAGGTACCCGCTGAGACCTGGATCATCGACTCCGGGGCTACGCATCACATGGCGGCCTCTTGTGAGGCCTTCAGTATGCTCGATCCTGTAGGCGATGTCTTCGGCGTCCGGACGGGCTCCCGACAGGTGTTTCCTGTCTGTGGCATTGGCGTTGTTCGTTTCCGTGGTCCTGCCGGTGACGTCTTTCTGATCGACGTCCTCTTCGTCCCTGGACTCGAACTCAGCCTCCTGTCCGTCACTGCACTTGACCGCATGAGCATGGACATTGTGCACTCGCGTGGTCTTGGCACTGTGTCGGTGCGTCCGTCTGGTCTCGTTATCCTGCACGCCACGGCCCGTGGCAACCTGTGGCATGTGCACCGTCTCTCCTCCTCCCCTTCAGTCTCCTCCCCGTCGGCCGCCACAGGCCATGTGTTTGCTACCAGCACGCTTTCCCCTTTGCACACTTGCCTCTTGCACTGCCGCCTTTGCCACGTCCACTCTGCCGCCGTAGACAGCATGCTCCGCACCCAACCGCCCAAGGGCCTTGACCCGGAGACTTTCCCCCTCCCGTGTCCCACCGAGTGCATTGATTGCGCTCAGGGGGAAAAGCACCGGTCCACGTACCCTCTGTCTTCCTCTCGTGCATCCGCCCCTCTTGACCTTGTCCATTGGGACGCCATGGGCCCTCTCCCCACCGAGTCCGTCAGTGAGCACGGCCGCTATGTCCTCACTCTCACTGACGACTACTCTCGCTACCGTTGGGTCTTCTGCCTTCGGCAGAAGAGCGATGTCGCCCGCACCATCCAAGACTGGCTTCTCCTTGCGGAGCACGAGTGTGGCCGTCCCCTTCGCCGCTTTCGCTCCGATCGCGGTGGTGAGTACATGGGCGAGGCCACGACCTTTCTCACCTCACGCGGCGTCCACCATGAGACATCCGCGCCCTACACGTCCGCCCAAAACGGTGTTTCCGAACGGTGGAACCGTACCATGGCCGACGCCGTCCGCACCATGCGGGTTGAGTCCGGTCTCTCCGATGGCTTCTCCTTCGAAGCCATGGCCTACATGACCTGGGTCCGGAACCGGATTCCCCACGGTCCCCTTCCCCGCCAGTCCACGCCTTACCAGCATTGGTGCGGTCAGCGCACTGACCTCCGCTCGGCTCGCGTCTGGGGCTGCGTGGCTGTGGTGTGGCTGCCCGCCCCGTAGCAGGGCGGCAAGCTCACCCCCCGCGGACGTCCCTGCACCTTCCTCGGTGTCTCTAGTCAGTCCAAGGCCTGGTGCTTCTGGGATCACTCCCGGCACTGCATCGTCGAGTCCCGGGATGCACTCTTCTTCGAGGACCCGTTTCCTCATGACCTCATTCGCTCCGACCCGTCTGTGTCTATCCCGTTGCGTGGGGGAGTGAGTCCGTCCTCCGTCCTGTCGCTTCCGGGTGACACATCCCCCAGTCCCTCTGGGCCGGCAGCCCAAGTCGTGTCTGTTGGTCCCTCCAGGCCAACAGCCCCCGTCGCGTTCCCCAGTCCCTCTGAGCCGGCAGCCCCAGTCGCGTCTGCCGGCACCTCCGAGCCCACGGCCCCAGTCGTGTCCGCGAGTCTCTCCGAGCTGGTAGCCGCAGACGCGTCCACTGGTCCCTCCAAGCCGGCAGCCCCTGTCATGTCCGCTGGCCCCTCCAATCCGGCAGTCCCAGACGCGCCCGCCAATCCCTCCAGGCCAGCAGCCCCAGTCGCGTCCGCTGGTCCCTCCAGACCGGCAGCCCCAGTCGTGTCCGCTGGCCCCTCCGGTCCGGCAATCCTAGACGTGCCCGCCAGTCCCTCCGGCCCATCAGCCCCAGTCGCGTCCGCCGGCCCATCCGGGCCAGCTGCCCCGGTTGCATCCACTGGCCCCTCCGGACCAGCAACCAAGTCTGCCTCCATTGGCCTGTCGAACTCAGTGCCATCTCCTGTCCCGCCATGCTACACACATGGCCAAGGCGGCAGTCTCCGACCCGGACCGTCGACGAGCGTGCGGACTGTCGCACCACGCTCCGTGGCGCCTCGACCCCCCGTGACTCCACGCGTCTCCTCCACTCCCACTGTCGTGAGTGGGGACCCTGGCACCAAGGCCCTCGGCTTGACCACCTCGGCCATCATTTCAGACCTTCACCCGGGCTCCGCACTGGGCTACGCCATGCTCCATCACGAGCATCGGCGCGCTGTCGTAGCTGCACTCGCGCGCATCCCACCAGGGGCTCGAGATGCACACTCTCTCTCAGTTTGTTCCATAGCATGCCCGGAGGACCCAGCCACCCTGCGCGAGGCACGAGCCTCTCCTGAGGCCGCACACTAGGACGCCGCCTGTGCTGATGAGCTCGCTGCTATCCGACAGCACCATGTGTACGACCTCGTCGACCTTCCTCCAGGTCGGAAGGCCATCGGCACCAAGTGGGTTTCTCGGCGCAAGTGGAAGCCCGACGGGTCCTTGGACAAGGCCCGACTTACAGCCAAGGGGTTTGCCTAGATTCCTGGGGTCGACTACGACCATATCTTTGCCCCAGTTGGCCGGTTCTCCACTAGCCGGGCGCTCTTCAGCCTGGTCGCCCAGCATGGGTGGGAACTGCATCAGATGGATGTGAGCAACGCATTTCTCCATGGCTCACTAGAAAGTGAGGAGCTCTACATGGTGCAGCCCCCAGGCTTCGACGACGGCACTGGGAGAGTCTGGTGACTGCGTAAGGCCCTCTGTGGCTTGAAGTAGTCGCCTCGGTGCTGGAACCAAGAAATCAGTAGCACGCCCCTTCGGGGCGGACTCCAGCGCAGCACCGCTGATCCCGCACTGTTTTTCAGTCCGCGAGGCCAG
Source organism: Penium margaritaceum (assembly GCA_023375785.1). NCBI lineage: Eukaryota > Viridiplantae > Streptophyta > Zygnematophyceae > Desmidiales > Peniaceae > Penium > Penium margaritaceum. Next base: position 77,445 of record SZWC01010360.1, read on the forward strand.
ACTTTCGCCGTTGTTCTGGTTTACGTCGACGACCTTCTCATCGCGTCGCAAAACATGGCTACCATCCAGCGTGTCAAGGACTTGCTGCACGCCGCCTACCAGATGAAGGATCTTGGATCTGTCACAGTCTTCCTGGGCATGGAGCTCGAGCATGATTGCTCCCAGGGGGTCCTGTACATCCACCAGGCCGCCTATGTGCAGACTCTGTCCACCCGCTTTGCGGAGGACCTGCCACTCGTACCGAGCGCATCCTCACCCATGTCACCTGATGGCCAGGTCAAGCTAAAGAGTCCCGACACAGTCATCGTATGGGAGCCAGTTGACGTGACCACGTACCTCCGAGTCAACGGGTCACTGATGTTCCTGGCGACGACGACGCGCCCAGACATCGCGTTCGCCGTCAACCTCCTGGCCCAGCTCTCTCAGGAGTCGCGTCACCTCCACTACGAGGTCGCGATCCGAGTACTGCGCTATGTTTTCTCGACTCCTCGGCGAGGTCTCAGGTTCCGCCGTCAGGCGTCTATGGTCGCGGTGGGATACACCGACAGTGATTGGGCCGGCAGTCCGGACGGTAAGAGTCGCACAGGCTGGATCTTTTTGATTGGCGGCACAGCTGTGTCTTGGCGTAGTGGCAAGCAGGGGTGCATTGCACACAGCACTGGTGAGGCTGAGTATGTGGCTCTTGGCTCAGGCGCATGTGAGAGTGTGTGGCTGCGTCGTTTGTTGTCCGAGTTAGGTCAGCCTGTCGCATCCATCACGTTGCATTGTGACAATGAGAGTGCCATGGCCATTGCCGACAAAGACGGCGTACATCACATACGCACAAAGCACATCAAAGTTGAGTATCACTATGTGCGTTCATTGTTGCATGACGGCAGCATCAGCATCATGTGGGTTGAGACAGCACGACAGTTGGCTGACTTCTTGACCAAGGCATTGAAGCGTGACTCGTTGAAGAAGGCTGTGAGTTCGGTCGGCGTGCGTCCGTGAGTTGCTCTCTTTGTCCCTGCTTGCATCTCTGTGTGGTCTGGGGGAGTTTGTTCGCTGTCTGTGTCTCAGCCCGCACATGTGCACTACGCCTGTGAGTCATGGGGGAGTGTTGGTTTTCGCGCATCTCATTTGTACTCTGTTGTGTCCTCCGGCTTGTGTACATCGGCGTGCAGATGACTGACGGTGAGACTCGACGCTGCTAGAGTGTCGCGCGGTGGAGCCGACGCGCTGAGGCCCATGCACCGTTCGCAAAAGCCTCCTCCCTACGGCGATGCGCTCAGCTCCATCGGCAGGCATCCGCGGTGGTCGAGCCGCTGGCGGTCACTGCCGCTGCAGATGTTGTTTCCATGCATTCAGCTCTGTGTCTAGTTGTGGCATTGCGTCTGCATTGTCATGCTATGCCTAGAGTCCGTATCTCCTGGTGTGTGGCCCCGCTTGGCGTCGCTGACTGTCGTAGGCACTGCCCGGGTTCGGGCAGCCATCTCTCCTCGCTGCTATTTTTCTAGGTGATTCTGACCGCTCGACTGCGTTCCCAGCGTTGGTGTTATGGTATGGTCCAGTTTTAGGCAAAACGGACGACGCCCGGGTTTTGGGCTGTCGGGCGTCTGGCAGGGCTCACCGAGAAAACCCTGCCTGCCAGAAAATAGGTCTAGGACTATTTTATGATTAGCTGGTTAGCTGAGTAACAAGTTCTACACTAGTGGGGGGGACCTATAACTTGGAGGGGTCTCCCATTGTTGCTCATTCTTCATTCCTAACCAGTTACCGTAGTGTCTCTAAAGTTCGACTAAAACAATTCTTTTGCTTCGTCCATTCAAGCACCTAAATAATTAATGTTGTCTTGGACGAATCACTCTCAAATTTGCGGAAAACCTATTTCTCTACATACCGTTTCACGTTCCGCCCGGAGTCTCCTAGGGACTGCGAGCGGAACGTGAGATTTCCACGTTCCGCTCGCAATCCCTTGTGGACTCCACGCGGGCGAGCAGTCCACGGGGGATTGCGAGCACGATCTGCACGCGAAGCGAGCCGCGATGCAGGACTGCGCCCTCGACATTCGAAAGTTGGAGATTCAAAAAGCGAAGTCGTAAGGACAGACCAAGGACATGAACGATAGGTTCAACCAAAATAAGACACTAAAAAAATACCAGGGACCTTTGGACGAACAGGTCCAAAATTCCAGGGCTAGAAATTATAGTCGAATTTAACTGTCACTTAATTCAGTTCTAAAAAACAGGCGAATATAAAAGACACTACGGTACTTTCAGTTTTCAGCTGCTTTCTGGCGCTAACTCCGGCGCGCGCGTTTCTGAGTAACAAACCCAGAGCTTCCAGACTTAGACTCTAGAGTATCAGACTGAGGGGGGAGCTGACTTAAGCAACGAGCATGGAAGCCCGCACGCTGCATCAACAACGCTGCTGCCCCAACCTGCTGCCTAGGTTTTCTAGCGTAGTAAACTTACAGGTCGACAGGAACGTCACAAATCACAACACTATTGTCCCTCAGGTGAGCATGTCAGGTCCTCCGAAGATTGGAGGTGCAACTGTGACTCTCACTACTGCTGTTGTAATTGCGTCTCTCCTTGCAACTCACCGAGGGATGTACCATCCTGCTCTGATACCATAAGAAAGTGCATGGATGCTTCGCTCTGATGTTGCTCACGTGGCAACATTGTCCTATTTAGTATTCACATTACCAAGCATGACAGATATGACAACAACAATGGTTTGGCTTGCTAGACAGGCATAGTCTCTAAAGCAACCAATATGCAGAGAGAAATGGTAAATGACAGGCACACGGCACAAAATGGTTGTCGCTGGCGCGAGTCACGGGCGCGCCACAACAGGTCAGCTTGCCCTAAGACAGGCCCAAAACCATTGTTTCGACCAAACATCGGCTCATACACACTCGAATGAGGCTTCGTCTAATGATACAGGTTTGAAGTCTTGAGCCGGACATAACGACTGCAGGCCCTAAATCTGAATGAGCCGGCAGACAGAAAACGTAAAAAGCATCCACGTCAAGCCTAGGGCCAGTCCACCAAGAACACCCTAGAAGCTACACAAAAGCAGGAAAGGGCCCCTGCAAGCCTCCATCACAGCTACCCAGCAGCTGTGGATGGGTGGAGGACAAAGCGACGACACCCCAGTGCGAGCTGGATGTACATGAGGGATCTGCAAAGGCATGGACACGACTGAAGTGGTTACAGTCAGCTGTATGCACGGACGGGAATGGCACACATCACATGAAGGCAAGTGCGCCCGTTCAAGAGAATATGCCCATGGCTCAGGGGGAAGGTGTGAGCTTGTTGTTGTAAACAGAAAACTAGGCAGCAGGTTGGGGCAGCAGCGTTGTTGATGCAGCGTGCGGGCTTCCACGCTCGTTGCTTAAGTCAGCTGCCCCCTCAGTCTGCTGCTCTAGAGTCTAAGTCTGGAAGCTCTGGGTTTTGTTACTCAGAAACGCGCGCGCCAGTGTTAGCGCCAGAAAGCAGCTGAAAACTGACAATGACTGATTAGGAATGAAGAATGAACAACAATGGGAGACCCCTCCAAGTTCTAGGCCCCCCCCCAGCTCTGTAGAGCTTGTTACTCAGTTCAACAGCCAATCAGAAAATAGCTCAGTTCAGGCTGGCAGGTTTTCTCGGTGAGGCCTGCCAGACAGCCGACAGCCCAAAACCCGGGCGGCGTCCGTTTTGCCTGAAAACTGGACCATACCATAATACCGCCGCTGCGAACGCAGCCGTGCGGTCAGAATCTGCTAGAAAAATAGTAGCGAGGAGTTATGGCAG
>SZWC01010361.1:6044-21090 GCA_023375785.1 Penium margaritaceum
ACACACACACACACACACACACACACACACACACACCTTCTCTTTGCTGATCTCTATGTATTGTTTGGTACAATCGAAGTGTCAACCCTTTTGACTCTTATTTCATGTGTGAAGTTTCTATTTCTTTGTTTTATTTTCAGGTTGAGACTGTACAACTTTTTGAATGAAGACAAGCAAGCTCAAAGAGTTGGCGTCCTTCCAACTTAGCATCTTTGCATGTCCACCACTTTCTTAGACGCGATATGCTTTTGCGTCGTGTGTTTATGTGGTCCACCTAGTAGTGTACACACCTACCAAGCTTGCATGTGTGAATCGTGACCATGGTTGTGCTTGTTTACTTAGTTGCTTGTATGGGATTTGAGTAGTGAACATAGTGTAAGCACAACTGAAATAGGATGAAATAGTTGAATTAGAAACAAAAAATGTAACATAGGGGTAAAATTTGTTTCACAATCCGGGAGGTTTGGGTTTCGCTTGGTTCGCGGCACACATGTCCAAATCCAAATCCAATGGTTGTGAAGCAAAGGGGGTTAGGTTTTTTTCCATCACAGCCGGTGATTGGAAGATTCCCACCCATCTAAGACGAATGGCTTGTTCGTGGACTTGTCATGCAAGTCCATGGACCTTTCATGCGGGTCCGTGGACCTGTCATGCGGGTCCGTGGACCTGTCATGCGGGTCCGTGGACCTGTCATGCGGGTTCGTGGACCTGTCATGCAAGTTCGCGGACCTGTCATGCGGGTCCGTGGACCTGTCATGCGGGTCTATGGACCTGTCATGCCGGTCCGTGGACTTGTCATGGGGGTCCATGGACCTGTCATGGGGGTCCATGGACCTGTCATGCAGGTTAGTGGACCTGTTTTCAAGAAATTACGTTAAACTTTAAAAATTTCATCGGGTCCGTGGACCTGTCATGCCGGTCCGTGGACTTGTCATGGGCGTCCATGGACCTGTCATGCAGGTTAGTGGACCTGTTTTCAAGAAATTACGTTAAACTTTAAAAATTTCATCGGGTCCGTGGACCTGTTTGAAATTTTAAAATTTAACTAATTTTTTCTGAAAACAGGTCCACGAACCAAAAACAATAGGTTACTATGTAACCCAAAAAAGGTCTTTGACGAACTCCGCTCACCTCCGTGAGCGCTAGCGTTTAAACGCAAGAAATTTCTTGTGTATGAATGCGAGATGCAAGGAAGCGGGACAGTGGGAGAGAGGGGCAGCGAAAGAGCGGGAGAGCACTGCTCTCCCACTCTCCCGCTGCCCTGCTGCACCACTGCCCCGCTGCCCCGTTGAAGTGGTGGCCCGCTACCCTGCTGGCACGCTGAAATGCTCGTGTGCCGCTTCGCCACTTTGCTGCCACGTCAGCCCACAGCAGCCTCGCCCGTTGAGCGTTGACCGCGCGAACAAAACCTGCGCTTATCACTCAAGGGACAGGCATCGTCGAATTCAAGGATCACCGAGGAGATGATCAGGACCCGTCGCCGAATTCAAGGGACCACCCCCTGCGTTAGCAACAAAACTAAGCAACCACCAATTAAATTTGAACCCGAAATTTTTTGAACGAAATTAAGGATCATTAAATTGTTTGAATTACAGTCGTCGAATTAAGGAGCAGTACTGTAGCTTGACTTTGTAGGGCTTTTCTGTGTGTGCCTGATGCATCTTTCAGATCTTCATTCCGATAACCGAGCAGCTTGTACGGTTCTCTGGACCATTTTAGTGTCTATACTGGAGCTGCTAGGTGATGTGTTCGACTTCTCCACTAGTCTCCTCCCGTCTCGTTAACTCTGTCTTTCAATTCTTGCAGTTTCAAGCATTTATTTGTCATTTCTCCAACATTTCAAACACTATCTTTCACGTTGTTTTCTATGCAATGAACCTTCTTGTCAATGTTTGTGGTCCATTTAGTGGCCCATCACACCTGTAATGCCCTCTTGTCTTGCTCCACATCTACATTGCCTCATACATGTACAAGAGACTGAGCACCGTGATTGTGCTCAAGCTCTTTCCCACAAGATGTAAGCTATCCATGCTCAAGATTGTACCCAATACAAGCTATAGCACACGCTCAACGTGTCGCCTGTGGTCACATGATGTTTGTACTTTGTGATTCCTAGTATTGGTTTTACTTGTGGGGAACTCTTGGTCTTTGGTAGTTAAGGATGTCAGAGCTATCTCCAAGTTTCTTGTGGGCCTTTGGAGGAGTCCAACTCTGTCTGCAGGGTGCTAATTGTTGTGATGCTGTCAGTCATACACAGTTGTACAGTCGGTTGTGACCACTCGGCCGTGTCCATGCTCGTGCAGATCCCTGAGGCAGACCTAGCTAGAGACGGAGTCCCTTGAGGTGGTGCTCCACCCGCTGGAGGCAACCTGGTAGCCTACCTGATGTACCAGAGGGTTGCCACGACCTACGGACTGCGTTTGGAGACCTTCAGGATTTTCTCGGTGGACAGCCCTGCCAGGCTGATTTGCATGTTTATTTTCTTACACTCTCTGGCTGCTGCCGGACATAGGCGTGTGACCAGTCGTTGTGTCCGTATTTTTGTCTTGCATCCGTAGGATCAGACGGCGCTCCGTTTGGACGCCTGTGCGCAGAGTTATGGCCAAAACAGTGGTTTTGGGCCGGTTCAGGACCGACAGGTGCCGCCGCGTGCGCCACCCGCTGTGAGCCGCGGCGGCTATTTATGCTGTGGACCTGTCATTTGTCATCTCTCTCCGCACATTCACTGCAATGCAGCTTCTGAGACTTGTCTTGTCTCTCCTAGCCTGACCCTTGCTCTTCTCGCACCCGCTTGCATGCTAGTGCATTAAGCTGACCGGTCTATGTCGCCACGTCAGCAGCAGCGTTGCTAGGAAGCTGTGGTGAATCTTCTCATGGTACCAGAGCAGCGAGCCAGAGCTCGCACAGCTGCGCAGCAGAGACGCAGTGTTTGCAGCAGCAGTGAGCGACAGCAGCAGCAGCCCTCAGTGGCAGCAGCAGCATAGCCCACCGCAGCAGCAACGGGTCCTGTGAGGGGGGGCCACCACCATGCAGCAGTAGACGCTGCCACGACAGCCGCGACAAGAGCGATCGCAGCATCTCCACCAACGGCCGCAACAGACGCAGCAGACGTGGCCGTGACTTCAGCCGCGGAAGCAGCAGCGGTGGCGGCAGAAGGGAGCAGCTGCGGCAGCAGCAGCCCCGGCAGTGGCAGCTGCCGGAGCACCAGCAGCCGCGGCCTTGGCGACAGCCGCAACAGCAAGCAGCAGCTGCGACTGCGGCAGCAGCAGCAACAGCCGCGGCTGCTACAGCAACAGCACAGCAGCGCAGCGCGGCGCAGCAGCAGAGCAGCAGCATAGAACAACAGCAGCCGCAGCGCGGCAGCAGAGCAGCGCAGTAGCGCAGCAGCGCAGCTGCAGCACAGTAGCAGCGGTAGCGTAGCAGCGCAGCAGCAACAGGGGCAACGCAGCAGCTGCAGCGCAGCGCAGCAGCGGCAGTGCAACGGCAGCGCAGCGCAGCAACGGCAGTGCAGCAGCGCAGCAGCAGCAGCGGCAGCGCAGCAGTAGCGGCGCAGCGCAGCAGCGGCAGCACAGTAGCAGCGTAGCGCTGCCACGGCTGCGCAACAACAGCGGTAGCGCAGCAGCAGCAGCAGCGCAGCACAGCAGCGGTAGCGCTGCAGTAGCACAACAGCGCAGCGCAGCAGCAGAGCAGCAGCAGCGCAGCGCAACAGCACCGGCAGCGACAGCGACGACGGCCGCAGCCCAGTGCTGACGTCAGCAGACCCCTGCTGACATCAGTAGTGAGTATGCTGACGTCATCACAGACTTGGTGAATATTATGACGAAAAAGTCAATTTTTGCCAGCGTTCCAATTCCTCGAGAAACGCTGACGGTTCTATGTTGGGACGACTTTTGCGCCACCTCAGCATGGAGTCAAGCAGCTCCAAGGGCAAGGAGCCGGAAGACACCGTCTCGAGCGGGGACCGGGCCCACGCTCAAAGGCGAATGACTTCCTACTGGGGGAGCAGTCATCGCTTCGCCAGAGCCAGGATGAACAGTCAGCGATTCTGCGGCAGATTCGCGATGCCTTGGTCTCTCTGTCTGGGACACCGGGACGTCAGCCCGGGAATGAGAGAGAGGCAACCCCATCGGGCCAGGAGTCTGTTGGTCTTGCTGCTGCCCCTCTGCAGAGACGAGAGTCCATTGTCGAGGAGTGGGATCAGGCTCCCCCTCCCACTGGGGAGGCTGCGCTTCGCCGGCTGATGGAGCAGATGAGTAGCCTGCGCATTGAGACGCCAGCGTCCAGTCCGAGGAGACAGCAGCAGCAGCCAGAGCGGCAGCAACAGCAGCAGCAGCAGACAGACCCGCATCAGGCATCGGGTGTCGCTGGGGGAGCAGCGTTGATGCCTCTCATGCCCTTCCCACATCCGCTCCCAGCACCACCTGAGGTCCAGCTCCCCACGGAGCGACGACCCAAGGACTTCGAGACTTCCCCGCCTCGCTACGACAGCAAAGCAGGGTTTGACTGTTGGGAGGTGCTGTTTCAAGTATGGGCGGACTCGGAGGGGGTCTGGCCCTTCTACCACAGCCAGTACCAGACGGCTGATCCACTCCAGTCCCTCACAGTAGCGCGTGCCATGCGTGGACTGCTGTACGCGGTCCCACAGCAGACAGTGGTCGACGTCCGCCCTTTCCTGGGCGCGCCTGGGACGGGAGCTGGCACAGACCCGCGCCGCGGCTGGGAGCTGGCGCTGACCCTATTTGCAGTAGAGACTCACGCGACCCGGTCCGCGTGCCTTCGCGAGTTCCACGCTCTTCATAGGGGACCCTCGGAGTCAGCAGCTGATTATTGGCGTCGGGCCATGCGCCTATACACTCGCCTGGGCACCGGAGGCGGCTCTCAGCTCTGGGCGCTGGACACCATCATGCTGGGAGTGCGCCCTGAGCTCACTGACACCTTCTCCCGCCTCGAACAGGATGTCCTCGCATCCATGTCCGATACCCTGCAGCTGCTGCCCTGGGGACAGCGTTACTTCATCGAGGTCGCGACGGCTTACGAGGCAGCCCGCGCGCATCGGTAGGGCACCATGGCCGTAGTAGCAGTGGGAGCGATGTTCTCTACGCCTTCCACACCGTCATCATCCTCCTTCACCCCCACCAGCTCCACCTCTTCCCTTCCCACCTCCTCCCCTGTTGTTCCAACAGCCACTGCAGCAGTCGTGAAGGGGAAGAAGGGGAAAAAGAAGAAGGGACCGCAACAGCCTTCTGGTAGCACCGGACGGGCTGTCCGCTGCCACAACTGCGGCGGACCTCATCGCTACACTGAGTGTCAGCAGGAGCTGGATTGGGCGAGGATCACTCGCGGTCTTCAGGCAGCCCACGAGGAACGGATCTGCACTGGAGCAGCAGCCCGTGCCACGGCGACCTCGGGTGCAGCACGGGCAGCAAGCCCGCCGCCATCCGGGGAGAGCACCACGCCAGACCCGAGGGACCAGACCATCGCAGAGCTACGTCGACTGCTGGCACTTCGCTCTCAGGGAGGTGCGAGTGTGCTGTCACAGCCGAGTGGTCCACAGATTGACTGTCCATCTGTGTTTGTTGCACGTGGTCATGCTTGTGGGGGGGCTACATCGCCTGATGAGGATGAGTCTGACAGCACAGAGTGGTTGAATGAGTCGCATTGTCGTGCATTGTCCCGCTGTCCTGCCACACCTGCTGAGCGTCCAGCAGAGGCGCCGTACTCCATTGCTCGTTGCACCGTGACCACCACAGGTCGTGAGGCGAGTGGCCACTGGATCATTGACTCAGGGGCCACTCACCACATGACTTGTGAACATACCGCCTTTGTCATGCTTGGTCCTGTTGGATCTGTTCGGTCAGTGCGGACAGGTTCTGGGCAGTCACTACCTGTTCAGAGGATAGGGGTCGTACGGTTTGATGGTCCGTCTGGTCCCGTGTACCTTTCTGACGTGCTTTTTGTGCCTGATCTCGAGCTCAGCCAGCTCTCTGTCTGTGCTTGCACGAGGATGGGTCTCTCTGTTCACCACTCCTCTGATGATGCCACGATCACAGCACTTGACACCTCCACGGTTGTGCTGCGGGCCACTGTTGTAAATGACCTGTATCGCATAGCGCGCTGCTCTGCCCCTGACCCTTCCCCTTGCTCGTCTGCTCGCGTCTTTGTCACGGGGGTGTTGTCTCCTGACCACCAGTGCCTGTTACACCGGCGCCTATGTCATGTGAGCACGGACACTGTGTCCAAGCTCATCCGTACACAGCCCGCCCTCGGTCTTGACGCGGCTTCCTTCGAGAAGCCGCCTAAGACCGACTGTCTGTTCTGCGCTCAGGGTAAGATGCATCGCTGCACTTACCCTGCCTCCGTTACTCGCGCGCAGCGTCCCCTGGAGCTTGTCCACTCGGACCTCCTTGGACCTCNTCCCTCCACACCTTTCGCTCTGATTGCGGCGGTGAGTATCGCAGTGAGCTGACCACTCACTTCCCCGAGCTTGGTATCTGTCACCAGCTCTCGGCGCCTGCTACGCCACAGCAGAACGGTGTGTCTGAGCGCTGGAACCACACCATGGAGGACGCGGTTTGCGCTATGTGCATTGAGTGCGGTCTCCCGGAGTCCTTCGCCTTCGAGGGCTTCGCCTACATGACGTGGGTCTGGAACCGCCTCCCGCATGGTCCCTTGCCGGACCACGTCACACCGTATGAGCTGTGGTTCGGTCACCGTGCGGACCTCAGGCTTGCTCGCGTCTGGGGTTCCTTGGCTTGCGTCTGGTACACCGAGGACCAGTAGGGGTCCAAGGTCTCTCCGCGCGGCCGGATGTGTGCCTTCCTCAGTGTCTCCTCGCGCTCCAAAGCGTGGCGTTTCTGGGATGCAGGACGACATTGCATTGTTGAGTCGTGCAACGCACTGTTCTTTGAGACACTGTCGTACCGCGACCTGTCTGCCATTCTCATCCAGGCAACGTCTCACGTCCCCACCTGTGAGGCCTCCCGTCGGCTGGGGGAGTCTTCCCAACAGGGTGAGTCCATCCGGGGTGCCTCCGGGGTGGGACCGTCCCTGGTCACCATTGACCCGGCTATCATTGCTGTCGGGCCTGTGGTCTCTACGCCTGCCTCGCTTGTGCCTACCGCGACTGTATCGCCTGCGCCTGCCACGACTGTCTCGCCCGCACCTGCCGCTACTACCTCGTCTCCTGCCTCGCCTGCCCCCGCGGTGCCTGCCTCGCCTGCGGGAGCTACACCTGCCTTGCCTGCGATTGTAGCGCCTGCCTCACCCACGCCCTCCGCGACCGCCTCACCCGCGCCTGCCGCGACTGTCTCGCCCGCGCCTGCAGCGCCTGCTTCGCCCGCACCTGCAGCACCTGCTTCGCCCGCGCCTGCCGCGACTGACTTGCCCGCGCATGCAGCGTCTCCAGACACAGCACCTGCCCTCCCTGTGCCTGAGCTATCGGTCAGCTCAGACTCTGGCTACTGGCCTCACGTGCACCTCCCGTGAGCCAGGTGGACGTCTCCGCTCACTAGCCTCACGTGCACCTCCGGCTGCGGTTGCACCACCCAGACGACGCACGCGCAGCGTGCACAGTGGTGACCCTGGCACGAAGGCTCTCGGCTTGAGTGTCCAACGCACCTACACGGAGGTGCACCCAGCCTGTCCCATTGGGCACCAACTGATCGTTGACGAGCACGAGGCTGCACAGGCAGCTGCCGCTGACCTGGTTGTGGTCCGTCCGACCCGCGAGGCGTGTGTCCTGGCCACCCAGAGCTCTCCTTTGGCGGTCCCCGATCCAGATACTTTAAAGGAGGCTCTCTCAGGAGATGATGCTGAGCAGTGGCGGGCCGCCTGTGAGGACGAGCTCAGGGCCATCCGGGAGCACGGAGTCTTTGAGCTGGTCGACCGTCCTGAGGGACGGAAGGTCGTGCAGGCCAAGTGGGTCTTCCGCAAGAAGGTGAAGCCTGACGGCTCACTGGACCGCTATAAGGCCCGCTTGACTGCTAAGGGGTTCTCTCAGGTTGAGGGGGTAGACTTCACTGACACCTTTGCCCCTGTTGGCCGCATGACCATAGCTCGCGTGCTGCTTGGTGTAGTCGCCCATCATGACTGGGAACTGCACCAGATGGATGTGAACAATGCGTTCCTCCACGGCACCTTGGAGGACGAAATCTACATGGTCCAGCCACCTGGGTTTGAGGTCGAAGGCAACAAGGTCTGGCGCTTGCGCAAGGCCTTGTATGGCCTGAAGCAGTCGCCCCGGTACTGGAACCAAGAGATCTCTCGCACCCTCACGCAGGCTGGATACGTCCAGAGCGACGCCGATCCGTCACTCTTCATCCGACGGACAGCCGAGCACCTCACTGCCATTCTGGTGTACGTGGACGATCTCCTGATTGCGTCTCCTTCACTGGAGGCCGTGAAGGAGGCCAAGGCGGTCCTGCAGGCCGCCTACAGGATGAAGGACCTCGGTCCAGCGACTGTTTTCCTGGGGATGGAGATTGTGCGTGATCATCGTCGACGGACACTCCTCCTCCATCAAGCACGATATGCACAGGTTGTGGGGGAGCGGTTTGCTGACCTCCTTGCCGCTGTCCCCGCCGCCTTGTCACCCATCACTCCCGACGGGCAGGACGCTCTGAAGGTGACAGACCCAGCCGATCTGGGCGAGGCTGTGGACGTGACCCTGTACTTGCGCATCATTGGCTCACTGATGTACTTGGCCACGACCACACGTCCCGACATTGCGTTCGCTGTCAACCTACTCGCACAGTTCAGTCAGTCCCCTCGGGCCCGCGCTCAGCACGCAGCTTTGCGAGTCGTCCGGTACGTGGTCTCCACACCGTATCACGGTCTCTGCTTTTGAAGCCAGTGCTTGGTTGTGGTAGATGGCTACACCGACAGCGACTGGGTGTGGAGTCCAGATGGACACAGCCGCACAGGTTACGTATTCCTGCTTGGTGGCACCGTTGTGTCTTGGCACAGCGGCAAGCAAGGGTGCATTGCTCGCAGCTCCTCAGAGGCTGAGTATGTTGCCCTGGGCGCTGGCGCCGCTGAGGCAGTGTGGCTGCAGCGACTGTTTCAGTGTTTGGGTCAGTCGGTGCCTACCATCATCCTCCGCTGCGACAACCAGAGTGCTCTCACGACCGCTGGGAACTCTGGTATGTTCCACGCACACACGAAGCACATCGCTGTCGAATATCATTTTGTGCGCGATCTAGTGGAGCGGCAGTTGATCTCCATCATCTGGGTGGGCATAGACTTGCAGCGCGTTGACTTTCTGACCAAGGCACTGGCTCGTGGGAAGTTCCTCGGGGCTGTTCGTTCCGTCGGGTTGCGACCCCTGTCTGAGAGTGGGTGACTGTCCGGGTCTCTATTGAGCACTTTGTGTTGCACTGGCATGCGTTCTGCACGTGTATGGACATGCGTACCATCGGGTCATGGGGGAGTGTTCTGATGCTGTCAGTCATACACAGTTGTACAGTTGGTTGTGACCACTCGGCCGTGTCCATGCTCGTGCAGATCCCTGAGGCGGACCCAGCTGGAGACGGAGTCCCCTGAGGTGGTGCTCCACCCGCTCGAGGTAGCCTGGTAGCCTACCTGATGTACCAGAGGGTTGCCACGACCTACGGACTGCGCTTGGAGACTTTCAGGATTTTCTCTGTGGACAACCCTGCCAGGCTGATTTGCATGTTTGTTTTCTTCCACTCTCTGGCTGCTGCCGGACATAGGCGTGTGACCAGTCGTTATGTCCGTCTTTTTGTCTTGCATCCGTAGGATCAGACGGCGCTCCGTTTGGATGCCTGTGCGCAGAGTTATGGCCAAAACAGTGGTTTTGGGCCGGTTCATGACCGACAGGTGCCGCCGCGTGCCCCACCCGCTGTGAGCCGCGGCGGCTATTCATGCTGTGGACCTGTCATTTGTCATCTCTCTCCGCACATTCGCTGCAATGCAGCTTCTGAGACTTGTCTTGTCTCTCCTAGCCTGACCCTTGCTGTTCTCGCACCCGGTTGCATGCTAGTGCATTAAGCTGACCGGTCTATGTCGCCATGTCAGTAGCAGCGTTGCTAGGAAGCTGTGGTGAATCTTCTCACTAATCCGTAGGGGGGAACCCAGCCAGATTTCTTCTGAGCCACATGGAGTCGCCACACTTGCAATTAACCAGAATTCGGGCTCCACCCCTAGGTGGCAGTGTGATCTCGGTGTACTTTACACAAGAACAAGAGTCACTGTCACCGTTGTGCTCAAATCTAGTTCCTAGTCTAATTCATACTACTCTTCATTCCTTCTAAGTAGCAAAATCTTTAATCCATGGGGTGTGTCTTGTAGGGATCTCCCCACATTATTGCCTCCTATATCCCATGCTCTATGCAATTGAAGGAGTAGGTTTTGGTATCAGAGCAAGGAGGGACCATCCCTCTCACGCTTTCTCGCTCTTAGATCATGGGCAAACCCATGGGTTTGAGCCATGGTGCTACGTCTACCTCTCACAGCTACAACACTTTCAACAGCAACAACAACAAGGTTTGTTACTCGCTGTTGACGGCCATCTTTGTGCCATCTTTCTGTCTTATCGGTCATCATTGTGTGAAGCTCGTGAATGCCACTCATGTGCATGCCACATTGTCACGTCTACATCTCTTGAATGCGAGAGCATCTACCCCACTATCCACTTCCATGTTGTGACCCTTGTAATCTGAGCAGCATCTACTGTAATGGCACATTAACACTACGCGTAGCTCTCCTTGGATCTTATATCCTAAACTTGGGACCTGCTACACTGTAGCCACCACTCTTGTGACCACAGCAGTGCTAAAAGCAGCAGTGGCACCAGACCGCTACTTACTGTCCTCTAAAGTTGTCGTATGCTAATCGAAGGGCACAGTGCATTGCCACCGCCACCCTAATGATTGCAATGGCAACAGAAACAACAGCATCTTATCACCACCTGTAGCTCTCTTTGGCCCTCATACCCTGATCTTGGACATCAACAACCGCCACCACACTTGTGACCACAACAGCAGCTGCAGCAGTACTTGCCTTTGACGGCCGCCACTCACTGCTCTCTGGCTCGCATATCCTAATCTCAAAACTCTCTTGCCTCTAGCCAACGCCCTTGTGATTGCAGCGGCAGTAGTAGCAACGGCATCTGATTGCTACTCACACCCCTCCTCAGCTATTGTCTGGAGCTCTGTGCACCGACAATCTACTTCATTCCAAACCTCTTGCTCTCATGATCACTTTGTTGACCACACCACCCTCTTATAAAGGAACCCGTGATTTTGATATGGGCTCGATACAACTAGCGGCACAAGCACGTGCTAGCACACCGCCTAAATCCGACACCGATTGTTGGATGGGACAAGACAAGAAGTACGACACCGACATGCCCCTTTGGTTGCACATGCTCTCAGCTCTATGTTGGTGTTAGGATATCCGTTGAGCGATAGAGGGGCTTAATCTTTCTTGTACACTGCTGAGTGCCTCCGGGATTCCCCTCTAGGATTGCAACCTATCATGCCAGTTAATGCACATAGTGAAAGTAAACAACCTGGACATA
This sequence comes from Penium margaritaceum, assembly GCA_023375785.1. NCBI lineage: Eukaryota > Viridiplantae > Streptophyta > Zygnematophyceae > Desmidiales > Peniaceae > Penium > Penium margaritaceum. Next base: position 17,584 of record SZWC01010361.1, read on the forward strand.
TTCCCCTGATTCCCTCAGATTCTAATGAATTCAGCCTTGACAGGGAAATTTGTACTGCAATGGCTATTGAAACAAGCACGTTCTCTGCCACCACCCGTGCCAACTAGGCTCTCACACACGTAGTCGTTGGGCACGCTACAACTTCTTACTCTGAAGCACTTGCTTCTCACTCTCTTCTGGTAGCTACTAATACCAAGAATGATGTATAGATCGTTGTTGCACCATCTACCATCGCTAATGTAGCAGTTGACACCACCTCAGGCACAATCAACTCCAACGTCTATTGCTATTGTAGTGCTCACCCCTACTGGAGAGCTCTCGTCTCTGACGAGAGCTCATTGACACATCATGCTAGCACTGGTGAAATGGTTGCATTTGCAGCTGCAGCTATTCTTAGCACCATGATGACCGAAATTTTGTGTCTCCTGATGGTCGTCACAGCTTGCATCTCCATGCTTGCCTTATCTATAGCAACGGGTGTTCCCCCACTTTGTTCTCTTCTCTCATAGTGTTAGAGTGATGAGCTCTTCATTTTGCACTTTTGTAATCCTCATCACCCACACCCTTTCCTTGTGACAGAGAAATCTCTTTCATAAAATCTCAGTTCACTTCATGCCAAAGGTCGCATATACTCTTGAGGCCTTGTAGGTTGTCCTGCATGAGGCTGATCAGGCTGATTAGGCTGATCAGGCTGATCTCTGTGTAACGGGTTGAGCCTCCAGCTCCTGCTCTGAAGTCGTCGTCGGAGTTCGCATAATCGCATTCCCAGTCTGCGTCAGGGGCTTACCCCCTTTGCAGGACTGAGGGGTAATCGTCATCAACGACCCAGAGCGGGGAGACTCAAATACTTTGAGTCTCTGGAGGCCCATTTCTGTTCATAACCTTACCCCTAGTTTTGGGACCCAAACCGGGGGTTTTTACCTCGGGCTCGTGTGTTCACACGAGTTACTTCATTTATTTTATGTCGAAGTTCATCGTAAACGGACTTCGATTTAAGTTTTGCCGTCCTGGCACGAAATTGTCGCGTACGAGGCACGCTGGCGATTTCGCGCCAGTCCTTTCGTCCTCACCCTCGCTCCCCCTATCCCTCGTCCTTACTTGCTTGTTTGCAAGGAGGACAAGGGGAGGCAAGGGCACGAGGCCACGAGGCCTCATCCTCGAGGTCCTCGTGGCCCCTCAGTCGCCGATCAGGCTAAGGCCGCGATCGGCGGCTGGCGGCTGGCCGGCCGGTGGCCGGCCGGTCGCTTGGCCGGCCGTCGGCCGTCTAGCCGACCGGCAGCGAGCTGGCTGGCGGCCAGAGAAGTACCGGCCGCCGGCCAGCCCTCACTGACGCGAGGGGTGGTGCGCAACCACCCCTCACTTCAGCAAGGAGGGAGGGCCGAACCGGCCCTCCCCCTACATTCCTCCCCACTTATTATGAACCGTCCTTGTTCATGAACAACAAGTAGGATTGTCAGACAATGAGTCATCAACATTGTGAAAGAAAATTAATAATTTCAATCACGAGCTAGACATGAACACGTGCATGGTACTTGGACCTAAGCTGCAGCTTGTAGGTCAGCACGGCTAGCGGTCTTCCCCCTTTAGGCTGGAGCGTCCGCGCGACAACCATGTTGGGGGTCCCCAACCTCTTATGGTCTTTGTCCATGAATGCTGCCCTGTGGGAATGTTGTCCACTTTTTCCGCGTTCAGGTGGTACCTCCCGCCACGCGTCGATCTGTGCGAGCTGCAAGCTCGCTCCAGTACTCGTTGACCACCTCTATGGGCAACGGAGATTCGGACTCCCATGAGTTGTGTTCAGGTCCACAGCCAGCCCAATGAACGTGGTACTCCCTCACAACGCGACCGAAGAGTACGCTCTCGGTGCTGGAGTAGGCGAAGGACCTCGTATTGGCCGTCGACAGCAAGGACTACTGGCGGTGGCTGAACAGTTCTGTCTGCCATGTATGGAGCCAGTAGGCTCACATGAAACACGTCATGTATCTTCATACTCGTCAGAAGTAGCAATCGGTATGCCACTGGCCCGATGCGTGCCACAATGGGAAATGGCCCAATTCACTTCGGTAGAAGTTTTCTTGCCCCTGGCGACTTCAGCCGAAGGTTTTTAGTGCTAAGCAGCACTTTGTCACCGATGCCAAACGAGACCTCCCGGCGACCTTTGTCAGCATATGCCTTTTGTCGCTACTGAGCTGCTTGTAGGTGACCCTTTGCCTCCTGTAACAAGGATTTGATGAGCTCGGTAAAGGCTTGAGCGGAAGGAACCTGCCCTCCTGAACTCCCACTCTTCACTAATGAAGAGGGTACCACTGGATGCCGACCACTTTTCATCATGAACGGTGTGAAAGCTGTGGACTCGTTCACCGAGTTGTTCACTGCAAACTCCGTCGGTGCTAGGAATTTGTCCCAATCATGTATGGCAGGGTCCAAGTACATACGGAATGAAAACCGGGCGCGGTGTGCTAGCCTCAACCAGATGGTGTAGGCACCAACCGGCGGCAATGGCGACCAAGGGAAGGCTGGTGCATACCTTCCCGGGGTTGCGGAAGCATAGGGTTGTCGTGGGGGAGCGCGGGAACACGTGTGGCACAGTGGGAGTAAATTGTACTTGTTATTCAAGTGTCAACATACAAGACTACATGTACATGATGACACATCCTAGGTGACCCGAGGTCGCCGAGCCGTGCGCGGCCCCATACGGGCCTAGGATGAGCATTATTGCCTTAGCGTCACGTAGCTCATCTTCCCAGCTTTCCAACGCACCAAAAAATGCATGATTCCGTGGAGGAACGGCCGAGATATGGCCGTTTCCATGAACCACGGTAATCTGCCGCTGGCAGCACCGATAGCGGCGGTGACGGCCGCCCGAAGCGCCCTTCCTGGTAATAACACACTGGGGCACCATTCCAAAGCGCCCTTGGCCCTCAATGATCCTTTACTCATTGAATATCCGGGCCCCAAGGCGCATTTTGGCCTTGTTGGGTCTTCCAAGGGTCGAGCCTTGGTCTTTGCGGACGATTTCCCGTCACCTTTTTCCCCTCGGCCGGTCCAACCTTTGGCCGGGCGTATATTCCTAAACACTTGATGGATCGACACCGCATGGTTTTTCTTGTAGATTCCAAATCCACAGTTGTCTTGTACATTCAAGGAAGCCACAAGCCGTAATCAGTGCCGTAGGCACTGTCCGGCTTACACTATCCCCCTTTAGGAGCGAGCCGTCCCGGTTCGCTCTTGATAGTCCCGGAGGATGGCATTCACCCCGCCAACGTTGAAGTTGCGGGCAGGCTCCCATGAGTTGTGGGCTGCGTCATAGCCCCTCCACTTGACCAGGTACTCCCATCCACGGCCACGACGACGGTGGTCACGGATGGCCTCCACCTCAAACTCTTGCTCGCCCCCGATCACCATTGGAGGGAGAGGCTCAGAATTGTGGCCAGGAAAATGTTCGGCCGGGTCATGGTAGAGCTTGAGCTTGGAGATGTGGAACACGTCGTGGACTGGCATGGAAGG
>SZWC01010361.1:21962-58755 GCA_023375785.1 Penium margaritaceum
AGTCGAAGTGCGACTCGAGGTACTCCACCCAACGCGCTTGCCGCCGGGTCAGGTTTGGCAGCGTCTTGAAGTACTTCAACGCGTGGTGATCCGTGTAGACCGTACATTTCTGCGCCTTGAGGTAGCACTGCCAGTTTTTTAAGGCTGCGACCACGGCAAGCATCTCCTTGTCATGGGTGGCGTAGTTCAGCTCCGCCCTGCGCAACTTGCGCGAGTAGTAGGCAACCGGCTGCGACCCGTTGCCAAAGTCCTGCAAAAGGATCCCACCAATGGCCAGGTCCGATGCATCCGTCGCCATTTCAAACTCACGGCCGCTGTCGGCCAAGTGCAAGGCCGGCGCGGAGGTCAGAGCCCGTTTGAGATTCTCAAAGGCTTTTTGTTTCCTAACCCCCCAACTCCACTCACGATCCTTGCGAGTGAGATTGGAGAGTGGCGCTGTCACTCCCGCGTAGCCAAGGATGAACCTGCGGTAGTAGTTGCAAAAACCAAGGAACACTTGCACATCATGCACATTACGCAACTTCAGCCACTCTTGCACTGTCGACACTTTGCGCGGGTCCATGGCAATCTGTTCATTGCCAATTGTGTGTCCAAGGAATTCAACTTTACCCACCGCGAACTCACACTTAGAGACTTTTGCAAAAAGCTTCTCCTTCCTCAAAATCTCGAGGACCTTCTTCAAATGCTCCTCATGTTCCGCCGCCGTCCTACTATACACCAAGATGTCGTCAAGGTAAACCACCACAAAGTCATCTAAGTACGGCCTAAAGATGTTGTTCATCGCCGCCATGAAGGTGGCCGATGCATTGGTCAACCCGAAAGGCATCACGAGGAACTCGTAGTGACCATAGCCGGTACGGAAGGCCTTCTTTTCCACATCATCTGATGCGATGCGGATCTGGTGGTAGCCGGAACGAAGGTCGATCTTTGTGAAGAAGCGAGCCGCACGGAGCTGATCGAAGAGCTCCTTGCCTCGTGGAAGCGGGTACCGGCTCTTGATGGTCAACTCATTCAACGCCCGGTAGTCCACGCACATACGCATCTCCCCTTTCTTTTTCTGCACAAACAAGATAGGTGCAGGGTAAGGAGACGAGGAGGAGCAGATGAAGCCCTGCTCCATCATCTCGGTCAGTTGCTTCTTGAGCTCCTGCAGTTGCGCGTCGCTCATGCGGTATGTTGCACGAATAGGCGGCCGCGCTCCAGGTTTGAGGTCGATGCGATGGTCCACGTCCCGCTTTGGTGGCAGACCCGCCGGGAGGGTGTTGGAGAACACGTCCTCAAAATCTGTACACACCTTCCGAAGCCCCTCGGACACCGCGGCAAACTTGCCTTTGGCCCTTGGCTGCTCACAAGTCGCCCCATGCACCACAGCAGGCGCCACGTCCTCTGGCTCGTCGAAATCGTCCTCCACGTCTTGCACGAACGCCAAAAAAAGCTGCTCCTCTTTTCGAATCGCGCGCTTGAGCTGCACCAAGTTCAGCATCATAGGCGTCAATTCCTCCTTGCGAGGCATCGACTACTGCGGCGCTTCCTCCCCGTCAGTCTCCCCCTCCGTGGCCTCTTCCTCAGACCACGTAGGCAGGGGATACTCCTTGTCTTTGAGCTTGACTGAAATGGTGCGCGCCTCCCAATTGACGACGGGGTTGTACTTGTGGAGGAAGTCACGACCGAGGATCACATCCTAATCCTTCATCGGGCACACCCGGTATACGGTCGTTATGCAAAGCTTCCCCACACAAATGGAGAGGGGATGGGCCAGGTACCCCACTTCAATCGTGCCGTCCACTTGGTTAGCGGTCGGCTTCTTGCTCGTGAGCGCAAGGCATCACTTCCGAGCACATTCTATGCTCACAAAACTGTGGCTCGCGCTACTATCTAGCAGACTCCCCACCTTCTCCTTGACGCCTTTCACTCGCGCCTCCAAAAGAAGTGCGGGCTGCTCCTCCTCATACCCCGTGTCCCATGCCTTGACCTCGGAAACCCCCTTATTTGCCGCAAGGCGTTCGGGTGGACGGTCAACTGGCGGTTTGGGTTGAGAGGAGCCAGGAGTAACGCCATCTACTCCCGGCTCTCCTCGTTTCCCGACTCCTTTTTTTCTTTCTCTGCTTCCTTTGTGGCTTGCTTTCCCTTCCCTTGTCGCTTACCCGTGCCATCACCTTTCTTTGGACTTCTACAGTCGCACGCAATGTGGCCGGGCTTGCCACAGTTGTAGCACTTGCGCTATTGCAACACTCCAATCTCCATGGGTGTGTTGTCGCTCTCGACCCGCTTGCCGTAACCACCACCCCAAGAGTTGTGGCTGTTGGCATGAGCCTGCGTTACACGCGTGTTGTACCGCTCTGCTGCTGTGATCATCCCTGGCAGGTTGTCGTTGAGGTCGTGCATCACCGCCACAGCTCGGGCGTCGTCCTTGAGGCCGTTGCTGTAGTGGAAGCACAATTCATGAGAGTCGAAGCCACAATTGGCAACAATCTCACGAAACCTACGGGTGTAGTCGGCAACGCCGCCAGTTTGGCGAAGCCGACGTAGCTTGGCACGTGCGTTGTTCCTCACGTCACCCACGGTGAAGCGCTTGATGAACGACTCCATGAACTCCTTCCACGAAGTCGGCCATTCGAGGGTAGGGTCGCCAATGCTGCAGGTTGGAGCCGATGGGGTTGAGATTCCGGTCGCGGCCGCAATGCCGGCGACCATTGCTGCTCCACTGCCGTGTGGATTGGACCGCATCACATCGGCCCACCAATCCAACGATGTCCCTCTCAATAGGGTCACGGCATAGTCGCGGCGCGCCTCGTACCTTGAGGCATCCACGCCGATGGCGGTGAAGTACAATTCTAGTCCGAGTATCCACGCGTGAGGAGCTGGCCCATCCTTCTTCGATGGGTCGAATGGCCCCGGCTTGGATGGGCTCGGGACGCCCACCGCAGGTACGTTTGCGGTGGCAACTTCCACTGGTGTTGCCACTGGATGCTTTGCAAGCAACTTCTGCAGCGCTGCGGCTGCTGTTACTTTGCCTTGCACGTCAAACGACGCAGCCAACGAGGACGAGCCAGATGAAGTCATCTTTGCGTCCGGTGCAACTTCTTCCTCAACGGGTCCTCCGGTTACCGCCTTGTCACCGGAGTGCGTGGTTGGCCTTGCGCATGGATCCGCCAAGGAGACAAGATGTGTGCTGGTCTACGCTGACCAGGAGAGGTTGCCACGAAGAGAATTGTGCCCCTGAGCCAAGGGTGGCTCTGATACCAAGTGTAAACCGGGCGCGGTGTGCTAGCCTCTACCGGATAGTGTAGGCACCAACCGGCGGCAACGGCGACCAAGGGGAGGCCGGTGCACACCTTCCCAAGGATGCGGAAGCGTAGGGTTGTCTTGGGGGAGCACTGGAACACGTGTGGCACAGTGGGAGTAAACTGTACTTGTTGTTTAAGTGTCAACATACAAGACTACATGTACATGATGACACATCCTAGGCGACCCGAGATCGCCGAGCCGTGCACGGCCCCATACGGGCCTGGGATGAGCTTTATTGCCTTAGCATCACGTAGCTCATCTTCCCAGCTTTCCAATGCACCAAAAAATGCATCATTCCGTGGAGGAACGGCCGAGAGATGGCCGTTTCCGTGAACCACGGTAATCTGCCGCTGGCAGCACCGATAGCGGCAGTGACGGCCGCCCGAAGCGCCCTTCCTAGTAAAAACACACCGGGGCGCCATTCCGAAGCACCCTTGTCCCTAAATGATCCTTCACTCATTTACTATCTGGACCCCAAGGCGCACTTCGGCCTTGTTGGGTCTTCCGAGGGTCGAGCCTTGGTCTTTGGGGACGATTTCCTGTCACCTTTTTTCCCTCGGCCGGTCCAACCTTTGGCCGGGCGTATCTTCCTGAATACTTGATGGATCGATCCCGTTCTTGGGTCTATCTCGCATGGTTTTTCCTGTAGATTCCAAATCCACAGTTGTCTTGTACATTCAAAGAAGCCAAAAGCCGTAATCAGTGCCGTAGGTACTGTCCGGCTTACACGGAGCATCTGCTCCACATTGTGATTCATGCGCTCTGTTTGTCCGTCAGTTTGAGGGTGAAATGCTGTCGACATGTGCAACTCACTGCCGAAGTACTTGTGCATCTATTACCAGAACTTACTAGTGAATTTTTTATCTCGATCGGAGATAATGCGTAATGACAAGTCGTGGTACTTTACCACACCCTCAAAGACGGGACGAGCGGTCTCCTTTACGTTCACCTCAGTGGTTGTAGGAATGAAGTGTGTCATCTTCGTCAAATGATCCACAACCACTAGCATTGCATCGTGGCCACGAGCAGTGTCCGGAAGACCAGTAATGAAGTCTATGCTGATGCATTCCCATGGAATCCCAAGAATGGGAAGCTGTTGGAGGAGTCCAGGAGGCTTCTTGTTTCTAGCCTTATTCCGAAGACATGCATCGCATGTCATGTAATACTTAGAGACATCGACATTCCATCCTCGCCACCAATAGTGGTCCGAGAGTGCCTGTCCGGTCTTTCAGGGTCCCACATGACCTGCGACCGGCGGGTCATGGAACTGGGAGATAACCTTTGCTCGAAGGTCTCCCGAGTTTGGCACAACAACTTGTTGTCCGTGCCAGAAGATTCTTGCGGCCTCCACCAAGCCGTACTTGTCCAGGTTTTGAGTGTCTTGAAACAAGAAATCCACACAGTGTTTCATCCGGATCATGTTTACAAAACCGTTGTAATGGATAATCTCTTGTGGTGGTTGCCGCAGAGGTGCAGGGGGATCTGGTGATTGTACTGTTGTCATGGCCATAAAACACCCATCGACTTCGGTGGTTGCTTTAACTTCCACAGGCTGTCGGTTTAGTGGATCGCCCATATTGATGCATCTTGGCCAACGTTCCGACATGAACGAGAACCGGCTCAGGTGTTCGCTCCAACGTGCCTGTCTTCTTGACAGGTTTGGTTGCGTTTGGAAAAAACACCAATAGATTATGGTCGACCACGGCCGTTACACCCCCTTCAGCACCCTCGAGGTAGCAACGCCAGAACTTGAAAGCGTGTACTACCGCAAGGAGCTCTTGATCCCCAGTCGTGTATTGCGTTTCTACGGGGATGAGCTTCCGGCTCTCGTACGCAATTGGGTGATCGTTCTGCATGAGGACGGCTCCAAGTCCTACTACCAACGCATCACATCGCACCTCCCACGGTTGCGATGGATCCAAAAGAGCTAGGACAAGCACCGTGGATAGATGCTCTTTGACTTTGAGAAAAGCGTTCTTGTAGTCAGATGTCCATTCTCAACGCACGTCTTTTTGTGTGAGCCTGGTTAGTGGTGCTACCAGGGTCGAATACCCTTGTACAAACCGTCAAAAGTAGTTTGCAAGGCCGAGGAAAGATGGAATCAACCCAACATTTCTGGGGCGTGGCCAGTCCACAACGGCTTGGACCTTTTGTGGGTTGACAGGGATGCCGTCCTTGCCGATGATGTGTCCAAGGTATTCGAGCTCATCTTTTGCAAACTTGCACTTACTCACTTTCACATAGAACTTCTATTCCCGAAGGATTGCAAGAACTTCGCATAGATGTTCTATGTGCTCTTCCATTGATTTGGTGAAAACTGGGATGTCGTCCAGGTAAACCAAGACAAACTGTCCGAGTTACTTGGCAAACGTTCAGTTCATTTCTCCTTTGAAGGTTGCCGGGGCATTTGTAAGCCCAAAGCATAACAATCGGAACTTATAGTGTCCCATGTGCATTCGAAATGCGGTTTTAGGCACATCATCTTCCGTAATGCGGATTTGATGGTACCCTTGAGACAAATCCAATGACGAAAATACTTTTGTACCTTGGAGTTGGTCAAAAAGGTCCTCAATCCGCGGTAAGGGGAATCGATTTTTCACCGTCAGCTTGTTCAACGTCCGGTAATCCACGCACAGGCGTAAACCACCGTCCTTTTGTTCACAAAAAGGATCGGCACACTGTACGGCAAGCAACTGGGCTCGATCAACCCTTTTGCAAGGTACTCTTTGATTTGGCATTCGGCCTCTCGCCTTTCTACTGGACTAAGGCGATACATGGGTCTGAACGGAGGAGTCGCCTCCGGTTGCAGTGCAATTGTGTGGCCCATGTGTCTTTCAAGTGGAAGACCAGCCGGTGGGTCTTGGAATACATCCAAAAACTCTGCCAATACAGATTTGATCTCTTGTGGCGTGTCTTCCTTAATGTCGTCCTCCACTTTCTGTAGCTACGCCAAGAAGTATCGACAACTTTGTCGAATACGTCTCTTGACCTGTATTGTATACAAGCTGACATGGACTTTGAGTTGGGTCGGTAATAATTCCGTACTTGGAATCAACATACAGCGGCTTTGTCCGTTTTGAAGGATCAAACGCTTTGATTCAAAGCATATTAGAGCCTTGTTGTCACAGAGCCAGTGATCACCTAGCACCACGTCAAACGGGGCAAGAAGGTTGAGAACCTTCAACGTGACACTCCCTGTGTACCCTTAAACACAAATATTCGCTTTACAAGTACCGATCAAGGGTACCATACGGTTGTCACCGACAAAAACTACGCCATTCGATGGCTCATACTTCAAGCCAACCTGTTGGTTTAAGCGAAGGCTAACAAAAGAGTCGTCTCCTCCAGTTTCAGCAAGTACGTTCACGGGAGCACCAGCTAGGTGTCCTTTGAACTGCATCGCCATGTTGCCTCCACTCTTCCGAGTGAACAGGCTTGATGACGGCAAGCCGCGTTTGTGAGAAACACGGAATCCATACGATGGACGTCGCAACTCCCATGATTCACCCACTCGAGTCCACATCTTGTGGGCATGTGTGAATTCGGATAGCACCTTCAAGTCTTTGTATTTGACTGGGTCGAAATCATTGACTAAAGGTACTGCGAACGTGATTGAACTCATTGCTTTGAGGGCGTTTGCTTCAATCACTACGTCACACAACTCTTGCACAGTGGTCGGTTTTGCCACCACTAAGCATGTACGATCATGCATCTCGTCTGGAGATGCAAGGTTTAGTGGGCAATGTCGGTCAGCAAGTGTAGAATGCGGTTCAACAAGAGGAGAGAAAACAACAGAGAAATTTAAACTCGTCAAAAACTCAAATTGTTTAACATCCTCATCTGAAAACATGAACCCACACTAGTGATCCCATTGTACCCCTGAGTGGTACCCACTAACTTCACTCAGGAGTAGGGAAAACCCGCCCCACGGCCTTGTCCGTTACCACGGCCGGGCCCATTGCCGCGACCTCGACCCCGTCCACGGCCCTGTCCGCGGCCTCTTGTCGCACCATCCCCACGAGGTGCTGCTGCTGCAGCTAACGCCGCAGCCTCTTTGTCCACCACCAGCAGCCTCAGGGCACTGAGCCGTAAAGTGGCCCGATTGCATGCAGCTGTGGCAGAGCCCTTTGCAGAAGGATGCGTTGCGATGCTCACGCGCCGCCTGCAACTCGTCATTCTCATGGCAGTGCTTGTTGTTGGGGCCCTTGTAACCACCAGCCTTCTTGGCTGGAGGATTTGGAGGCTGCTTGTCCTTGGCCTCGCCTCGCTGTCCAGCTGACCCACCAACTCCTCAGCATCCATGCGCATGTCGCGGCCTTGTTGTGCAAGCGCGTTCGGCCGCGCATCAGAGTAGTGCTACGGGTTCGCCGAATACACTTCGTTCATGTAGTCGCGTAACGCTCTCCAGCTTGTCCAAGCTTGACCATTGGCTGTCGTGGTGGTCTTGTCCTTCAGCTTCTTGCTAGCAAGACCATCACGCAAGTACTCGAGCAGCATGCAATCCAGATACTTGAAGGTCTGAGTCCCATCGCCCTCGGTGAAGCTTTTGGCTCCCTCTACGAGTGCAGCGAACTCGCTCAAGTAGGATTCGAGCGAAGTGCCCAACTGCCTGAAGTCCTTGATCTTGTGGAAGGCGCACTGCACCTCCTCACGTTGGGTGCACTTCTTGCGCATGATCGCGCAGGAGGCCTCCCACGGCATGGACTGCCACTCGAGGTGCGGCTGCTGCGTAGTCCACTCCTTGACCACATACTTGAAGAGTTTGTCTTCAAGCCAAGTCGTGGCAAGGTCGCCCCATTGGCTGAGTGGAGCCTTGTGGACGCGTAGAACGTGCTCCAAGTGATTAAGCCAATCAGTCAGTTTCACGCCCTTTTGGAAGATCTCCATACTGTGGAGGAAGGACGTGTTCATGACCGACCTCGAAGTCGTCAAGGTAGGCAAGCCGTCGCTGCCACCGACAATGGCATCTGCAGCCGCGACATGCTGCGCTTGCTGCTGCATCCGCACCTGGGTCACGCTCTACAACGCTTTGTCAAGGTCGTTGCATCGGCGGCTTGCCTCATGGGCGGCCAGGCGCTGCAACTCGCGATCACGATCGAGGTCTATGATGCTCTGCCTGACGTGGGCTAGTAGGTTGGCAAACGCGAACTTGAGCTCTGATGTCGACAGAGCATCGGTGATAGCCTCCAGGACCTCACATTGTCCGTGCACCCTTACCTACTCCAAGAGGGTACGGATCGCGTACATGCCTTGAAGGAGTCCCACCTTTCAAAGGGGACAGTCATCGGCGACGACGCTCGAGTGGGCGCTGCCTTGCCCCATTGCGGCCACATCGTAGGGAGAGGAGTCCGCCCCCATTCCTCTGAGTGGTGTCATTTCTCCACCGTCGGTGGTGATCTTGAGTCCGCCTGCCGCCTCAGCAGCAAACTTAGCGAGCCTACGAAGGTCATCGCGAATTACCTTCGCGGCGACGTCGTCCGGCTTGTTCCCGCGGGAACTCCCCGTGTTCCTACTTTCAGCGCCCTTGCTGCTCTTGGCAGGCTCACTACCGTCGGTAGCTTCAGGCGATTCGGTGGGCGCCTTGCCCTTCTTGAGCAATCAGCTTGAGTTCGCCGCACGACGATGGCGATGGTTGCGATCCTCGTTGCCTTCGCCATCGTCGGTGTCTTGCTCGTCGGGGTCCTCCTCCGGGGGATCCTCCTCCATCGCATCATCCGTCGCATGGGGGTCGTCCATGTGCACGCCGACGTACTCGTCGAGCAACTTTTCGGCCTCCGCATGCTTCTCGGTATCGCCGAGGTTGGCGTTGGTTGCCTTGGGCGGTACGGTTGCCTTTGGCAGTACGGTTGCCTTTGCTTTGGCAACCATGCTCGCGGCGACGGCTTCCAAAATTTGGATTCCACTAAGAGCTCCTGGTGAGGCCATCACCACCTTGCCCTTGTTGGTCTTGGATGGTCCGGCACTTGCCATCTCGTCGCCGGTGCAATAGCATGTGGAGACCGTTGTGAGGATCACCCCACAACGTTAAGGAAGAATCGCCTCCCACAAACCCCTTGCTCTCACGATCGGTGAAGTAATTATAAATTAATTTTCTATGTTCCTAGGCCGCCACGTCGGCACAAGGTTGTGGGTTGTGAAACTAGTCATCCTAAGCCGTGACTCACAGTGATTGGCAAAGACTAGTACCTAGAAAAACAGAAAATTGAAATGAAAGGGAATGACAAAATGAATGTGAGTGTCACTCACAAGACAAAGGCAAAGAATTGCAAAGGAGTTCTAGTAAATCCTAGCAACTCTTTCACTCCCTCTTCCCACTTCTTGTCCTTCCTTTGTCTTCTTGTCCTCCTTGGCCTCCTCTTGAGTCTTTGCACGCCTTGCGCCCTTTGGCGGCGTCTTCCTTGTGCCGGCGGCATTGTGGAAATCCGCAAAACTCTTGAAGGTGTTTTCCTTCCTCCTTTTTTGGGTGCTCTCAGGTCGTGAGAGCTTCTGGCCTTGGGGAAAAATGCTGTCCAAGTTTTTTGGATGTAGAAGGAAGGAGGGAACCTTGAAAAAAGGGAAAGACTTGGTGGTTTCAGCGTGGGCACTCCCCACCCCGTCCCACAAAAATCCCTTAGGTCCCTTGGATGTGAGGAGATACTGGAAGAAAGAAGCTCCCCCAAGTAGAGCTCTTTTTCATCTCTCCAACACACTTAAAGGCAGTTTAATCCGTTAGCTGTAGATGTCGTAGTCTCTTCTGGCGTTTCTACTGCCGCTTGCAGCTGCCGACGGCATTTTATCTATGTTGTAGCCGCTATTTCCGTCGAATTGTTTGGTCGCGAGGGTCGTCTGGCTCTGAGAACCACTGTAACGGGTTGAGTCTCCAGCTCCTGCTCTGAAGTCATCGTCGAAGTTTGCAGGATCGCATTCCTAGTCCGCGTCAGGGGTTTACCCCCTTTGCAAGACAGAGGGGCAATCGTCATCAACGACCCAAAGGAGGAAAACTCGAATATTTTGAGTCTCCGGAGGTCCATTTCCATTTTTAACCTTACCCCTAGTTTTGGGACCCAAACCAGAGGTTTTTACTTCAAACTCATGTGTTCGCACGATTTATTCATTTATTTCATGTCAAAGTTTGTCGTAAATGAACTTCGATTTACGTTTTGCCGTCCTGGCGCGAAATCGTCGCTTGCGAGGTACGTTGGCGATTTCGCGCCAGTCCTTTCATCCTCATCCTCGCTCCCCCTATCCCTCGTCCTCGCTTGCTTGTTTGCAAGGAGGGCGAGGGGGGGCAGGGCACGAGGCCACGAGGGTTTGCCCTCGAGGTCCTCGTGGCCCCTCAGCCACCGATCGGACTGAGGCCGCGATCGGCGACTGGCGGCTGGCCCGCAGGTGGCCGGCCGGTCGCTTGGCCGGCCGCCGGCCGTCTAGCCGGCCGGCGGCCAACGAAGTGCTGGCCGCCAGCCAGCCCTCGCTGACGCGAGGGGTGGTGCGCAACCACCCCTCGCTTGAACGAGGAGGGAGGGCCGAACCGGCCCTCCCGCTACACTCCGTCAGCTCCAAGAAAATCTTATGCGCGACGAAAATGCCAAATCTGAGATAGACACTATTACAGGCGACAGTGTCATGGAGCTCCTTCCCTCCATTACTGGGTGTGTCTCTCCATCGTGGCTACCTTGATTATTGTTTTATTTTATCATTACTTGGTTCTACTCCACACTGACCTTTAGTGCCTTGTGTCCGATCCTGTTCTATCCAACTCACCTCTTGGGATCGGTGCTCTCTGTAGGTTCACAGCTAGACACCTCACAGACTGGTGGGACAACCTACGAACAAAACATCTCCACTACACAAATGTGGCTACAGTGACCACCCCCCCATCCCCCTATGGTGTCGTCTTGTCCACCTTTGCCTCACCCACATCTACCATTTATGCTACAACAGTATGCTCTTCCCAGGATTCTGGTTGTGGTAATGGTGGCCAAAGTCGTGGGTAGGGCAAGGGTCGTGGACAGGGGGGTGGGACTATGGTAGGATCCGTAGCCAACTAGCAGTCACTTGCTTGCATCGTGGGGCCTCGTGGAAATCTGTTCCCAAGTGCCATGTGCCCTGTTATGACATCTTTCTCGCATCCGCCATGCAAGCCCATTGGACTCACACAGGAGTCACCTCCCCTTCCAGTGTAACCGCCAACACCACCATGGCCTCGCCATCCTCTTCCTCCTCTTCTCTAACAATCGTATACTACTCAAATCACAGCTCATTACAACACCTTGTGGATCCCACGCACTCCTCGGGCTGGCTTCCAACCCCCATGGGATCCTCCTACTATGGACCATCCTCTCCTCATTATACACCACCAGTTTGGTCTTTGGCCAGTGTCAGTTTCCCTAAGCCATAGCCGAACAAGCATCGTCCTGAGAGTCGTGCTAAGGAGCATACTCTAAAGAGTCGCCATCTTGTTTTTCCTTAGGAGAGATGAGGCTATGATGGGCATGTCTTGTTTACTTGTCTGTGAGTTGGATGGAGCCCTTCTTGGAACATCATATCAAGGATTTAAGGGTGAATTTCCGATGGCTATCCATGGACTGAAAAATAGCAGTCTCGTACCTTCCTTCACTGTTTTCGCGTCTCCTCATCAGTTTGTGTTCCCCAATCTGAAAAGGTCATATTCTGCCTTGTTTTCCCCTCTATTTGTGGTTATGGTGGCTTCCAGATCATACAATCGGGAGCCACTCATTACATAATCTCGTGTTGTTTAGCCTTCATCTCCCTCGGTCCTATTGGCTCTGTCTAGTTTTTTTTGCATAGGCTCAGAGTAACTTCTCCCAATTCAAGGTGTTGGTGTCGTTTGTTTCAGTAAATCTGGTTATGATCTCTTTTTGCGTGACACTTCCTATGCCCTCTCCCTCACCTTCTGTGCTAGTCTCAGTGTTTTCGGAGCCCTCCTTGGTGCCTCTTGTGTTACCCTGTATCGAGGGTGGTCAACCACGTGCCCTTCCTACCCAAAGTCACACGTTCTCTGTTCACTCTTATGGATCATCCGCTCATCGTCCCACTACGCGAGACTGCTGCACATTTTTCGTGCTCTAAGCTTCACAATACCTGCTGACTTATCCACCTTTTGTCTACTTCATCCATGGGTATTCCCTTATACTAAATACTGCCTAGGAGGATTCTTTATTCCCTCATCTCTATCTCTTTCTGGAGTGGATTGGGTATTTTTCCATCGTTGTACGCATCGGGCCAGTAGCATAGTGATTGTTGTTTCCGTCGAGCATGAAGATACACGATGTGGTTCATGTGAGCCTGATAGCTCCATACACACAAAAGGGAATCATTTAGCCAACACAGGTAGTCTTTGCTACAGACGGTGAACATGAAGTTCCTCATCTACTCTAGCATCGAGAATGTACACTTCCGTCATGGGTTTTGAGGGAATACCTCGTTCATTGGACTGGCTGTAGACCTCAACACAACTCATGGGAGCCTGAATCTCAATTGCTCACGGGGGTGATCAACGAATCCTAGAGTAAGATATCACCTTAAAAAAATCAACGTGCGGTAGGAGGCACCACCTGAACGCCACGATACTAAACAACATTCCCGTTGGAGGACATTCATGAATAACAACCACAAGAAGCTGGGGACGCCCAACATGGTTTTTGCCCGGACGCTCTAGCCTGAAGGGGGGAGGCCGCTAGTCGTGCTGGCCGACAAGCTGTAGCTTCGGTTTTAGTGCCATTCACGAGTTCATGTTTACCTGGTGACTGAAATTATTCATTTTTTTTCACAATGTTGACGAATTACTATATTGCAATCTCACTTGTTATTCATGAACTGGAACAATGCATAATAAGTGGGGAGAAATGAAACAGGAGGGCCACTTTGGCCCTCCCACATTGCAACAGTGAAGGGATGGCGTGAAGCTATCCCTCGTTGTGAAAAGGGTTGGCCGATGGCCAGCCACCCGCTGGCTATTGGTAGGCCTGCTGCCGGCCGAGCGGTCAAGTGACCGGCTTCTCGTGGCCCGCAATCGCCGGCCATGCTTGGTACGCGACAGTTTTGTGCCATCGCGTATAAAAAACTTGAGTTGGGTTAGTATAAACTTTGAAAATTTTTTTCCGGAAAACTTGTGAAAAATCACTGGTTCAAAGGAATGATTCCCACATTTGGCACCCTGAGTGAGGGGACGAGGTAAAAACAAAATTGGGCCTCCGAAGACTCAACATTTTTTAGTCTCCCTTTGCGAAACATTGGCATTCATTTCTCCCAAGAGTGACAAGGAGGAGAAAACCCCTCCAACGAGCTCTAGATACCAGCATGCGAAACCCGACGATGACCTAAATGTTGGACCTGAAAACACGACCCGTCATAATAGTCATTCCCTCCTTTATCATATTCATTTTTTTTCCTTGACATTATGTCGTTCTTCCATTAGGGAAATCTTTCTATGTACATTGACATGCAGCAGTAATATGTACATGTAGTTTAGATGCAGCACACAGTGATATGATCATTCATCTGGAGGAATGTTTTTTACTATGGCAATCAAAGTTGATTTTGACCCACTTGTTGTATTATCATAAATGAAAGGTTGTTTAATTCATTTCGTGTTATGTTGTTAAGTATAGGTAAAAGTAAGATGGAAGAGATGGTAGCTTTTAGGATATAATTTGGAAATTTGGGAAAAACATGACCATTGCTTCAGTAAAAGCTTCGACTGTTGTATATGGCAAGGAAAAATGATATGGCGCCGCAAGGTTGTACATGGATTGCATTGAAATTTCCACATTCTGGTCAAAGTCACAAACACATGAATGACGATGCCGTTATCCAATGCTTCAATTACGCTGGGCTATACAACGAGCAAGAATGGGGTGCCTGCTTGGCTGGAGGCCAACACATGGTGTATGCGTCGTCTGGTGCTTGAGCGTTGTTCATGTCCTGTTTATGCTTAGCCCTCTTGGGCAAAATTTTTTTCTGGTCCATGGATGCATGTGGAGGAATGACCCTTAAGCCTAGAAAGGAGGCAAAGGACGTCCATATACAAAATGAGATATTTCAATCAATGGCTTACAGTGGACAAGTACACTTCATGATCGAGGGGTAAATGGTTCACCATTTTCAACCGTTAAACATGAAGTAATGATGATTCTCTTGAATGTTTGAAGGTACAATAAGTTTGGGAGATGCATGCAAGCTAGGAATCCCAAGCCTCCGCCAAGACCTCAAACTTTATGTTTGGACAATAATGGACGAAGATTAGGTTCTATCTATTGGATGAGAACTTTTGTAACGGGAGGGCCAGTTCGGCCCTCCCTCCTCGCTGAAGCGACGGGTGGTTGCCCACCACCCCTCGCGTCAGCGAGGGCTGGCCGGCGGCCAGCATTTCGTTGGCCACTGGCCAGCTCGCTGCCGGCCGGCTGGACGGCCGGCGGCCGGCCAAGCGACCGGCCCGCCAACGGCCGGCCAGCCGCCAGCCGCCCATCGCGGCCTCAGCCCCATCGGCGGCTGAGGGCCCACGAGGGCCTCGAGGGTGAGGCCTCGTGGCCTCGTGGCCTCGTGGCCTCGTGCCCTCGCCCCCGCTTGCCCTCCTTGCAAGCAAGCGCGCGAGGACGAGGGAGGGGGACGAGGGACGAGAGGCGAGAGAACTGGCACAAAATCGCCAGCGTGCCTCACTCCCGACGATTTCACCCTAGAACGTCAAAACGTAAATCAAAGTTCGTTTGCGACAAACTTCGACACAAAAATAATGAAGTAACTCGTGCGAACACACGAGTTCGAGGTAAAAATCCCCGGTTTGGGTCCCTAAACCAGGGGTAAGGTTAAAAACGGAAATGGGCCTCCGGAGACTCGGAATATCTGAGTCTCCCTGCTCTGGGTCATTGATGACGATTGCCCCTCCGTCCTACAAAGGGGGTAAACCCGTGATGCGGACTGAGAACGCCATTTTGTGAACCCCGACGACGACTTCAGAGCAAGAGCTAGAGGTTCAACCCGTTAGAGTGGTTCTCAGAGCCAGACGACCCTTGCGACCAAGGGTTTGACGGAAACGGTGGCTACAACACATATGAAACGCCGCCAACAGCTGCAAGCAGCAGCAGAAATGCCAGAAGGGACTACGGCATCTGCACTTCACGGATTGAAGCGCTATAAAGTGCGTTAGAGAGCTTGAAAAGAGCTCTACTTGGTGTAGACTCTTCCTTCTAGCCTCTCCTCACTTCCAAAGGGCTAGGAGGATTTTTGTGGGGCGGGATGGGGAGTTCCCACTCTCAAAAATCACAAAATCCTACCCATTTTCAAGGCTCCTTCAAAACTCCTTCATCCAAAAACTGGGACAGCGCCCCTTCCCAACCTAAGGGACTCTTGCTTCCTGAGAGCACCCTCAAAAGAAGGAAAGTGACACCTTGAAGATTTTTGGCGGCTCGCTAATGCCGCCGGCTCAAGGGAGATGCAGCTCAAGAACACAAGAGGCGTCAAGGAGCGTGAAGAGAAGACCAAGGAAGACAAGAAGACAAAGGAAGGAAAAGAAGTAGGAAGAAGGAGTGAAGGAGTTGCTAGGATTTACTAGAACTCCTTTGCATTTTTTTTCCTTTGTCTTGTGAGCGACACTCACATTCCTTTTGTCATTCCCTTGCATTTCAATTTTACTTTTTAGGTACTAGTCCTTGCCAATCACCGTGAGTCATTGCTTAGGAAGTCTAGTTCCAAAAACCATGACCTTGTGCCGACGTGGCGGCCTAAGAAAAGAGAAATTGAATATATAATTGCCTCACCGATTGTGAGAGCAAGGGGTTTCTGGGAGGCGATTCCTCCTTAACGTTATGGAGTGATCCTCACAACGGTCTTCACGTGCTAGTTGCACGGGCGACGAGATGGCAAGTGCCAGACCGTCCAAGTCCAACAAGGACAAGGTGGTGACGGCCTCACCACGAGCTCTTGGCGGACTCCATGTTTTGGGAGCCGCTGTCCCAAGCACAGTTGCCAACCCAAAGGCAACCGTACCGCCAAAGGCAGCCGTACCGCCCAAGGCAACCGACGCCAACCTCGGCGATACCGAGAAGCATGCAGAGGCCAAAAAGGTGCTTGACGAGCACGTCGACGTGCACGTGGACAACACCCACGCGACGGACGACGCGATGGAGGAGGATCTCCCAGAGGGGGACCCCAACGAAGAGCACGACACCGACGATGGCAAAGGCAACGAGGATCACGACCATCGCCATCGCCGTGCGGCAAACTCGAGCCGATTGCTCGAGAAGGGCAAGGCGCCCACCGCATTGCCTGAAGCTGCCGATGGCAATGAGACTGCCGAGAGCAGCAAGGCCGCCGAAAGCAGCCACATGGGAAGTTCCCGCAAGAACGAGCCAGACGACATTGCCGTGAAGGCAATTCGCGATATCAGTCGTAGGCTCCCAAAGTTTGCTGCTGAGGCGGCAGGCCAACTCAAGATCACCATCAACGGTGGAGATGCGGCACCACTCAGCGTAATGGGGGTGGAGCCCCCTTCCTACGATGTGGCCATAATGGGACAGGGCATTGCCCACTCAAGCAACGTCACCAACGACAGCCTCCTCCGAAAGGTGGGACTCCTTGGAGGCATGTATGCAAACCGTACCCTTGTATAGTGGGTAAGCGTGTACAGACAACGCAAGGCACTGGTTGTTATTGTCGATACTCTGACTGCATTAGAGCTCTAGTTTGCGTTCGCCAACCTGCTGGCCCACATCAGGTAGGGCATCACGGACCTCGACCGTGATCGCCAGCTACAGCGCGTGGCCGCCCATGAGGCGAGCCGCCGATGCAACGACCTCGACAAGGCTTTGCAGAGTGTGACCCGGGTGCGGATGCAACAGCAAGCACACCGTGCTGCACTTGCAGATGTCACTGCTTGTGGCAGCGACGACTTGCCTACCTAGACGACTTTGGGGTCGGTCATGAACACGTTCTTCCTCCATAGTGTAGAGATCTTCCGGAAGGGCATGAAGCTGACCGACTGGCTGAATCGCATGGAGCACGTCCTACGTGTCCACGAGGCTCCACTGAGCAAGTGGGGCGACCTTGCCACGACGCGGCTTGAAAACAAACTCTTCAAGTATGTGGTCAAGGAGTGAAGTGCGCAGTAGCTGCACGTCGAGTGGCAGCCCATGTCGTGGGAGGCCTTCTGCGCGATCATGCGCAAGAAGTGCACCCAACGTGAGGAGGCCCAGCGCGCCTTCCACGAGATCAAGGACTTCAGGCAGCTGGGCAGCTTGCTCAAATCCTACTTGAGCTAGTGCACCGCACTCGTGGAAGAAACCGAAAGCTTCACCAAGGGCGATGGGACTCAGACCTTCAAGTACCTGGAGTGCATGGTACTAGAGAACTTGCGTGATGGTCTTGCCAGCGAGAAGCTGAAGGACAAGACTACCACGACAACCACTGGCCAAGCTTGGACAAGTTAGAGGGCATTGCGGGACTACATGAGCGAAGTGTATTCGGCAAGCCCAAAGAACTACTCTGATACACGGCCGAACGCGCATGCACAGGAAGGCCACGACATGCGCATGGATGCCGCAGGGGCTGGTGGGTCTGCTGGACGGCGAGGCGAGGTCAAGGGCAAGCAGTCTGCAAACCCTCTAGCCAAGAAGGCTGGTGGACACAAGGGCCCCAACAACAAGTGCAGTCGCAAGAATGACAAGTTGCAGGCGGCGCGTGAGCGTTGCAACGCAGCCTTCCGCGAAGGGCTCTGCCACAACTGCATGCAGCCGGGCCACTTTACAGCTCAGTGCCCTGAGGCTGCTGGTGGTGGAGAAAAGGTCGCGGTGTTTGCTGCAACAGCAGCACCTTGTGGGGATGGTGCGAAAGGAGGCTATGGACAGGGCCGTGGACAGGGTCGCAATCGTGACAATTGGCCCGATCGTGGTAACAGACAAGGCCGTGGGGCGGGTTTTCCCCACTCGTGAGTGACGTTAGTGGGGACCACTCAGGGGTAAAACTAGATCACGAGTGTGAGTATGTTTTCATATGAGGATGTTAAACAATTTGAGTTTTTTACAAGTTCAAGTTCTCTGTTGTTTTCTCTTCTCTTATAGAACCGCATTCTACACTTGCTAACCGACATTGCCTACTAAACCTTGCATCTCCTGAGGAGATGCATGATCGTACATGTTTAGTGGTGGCGACACAAACCACTGTGCAAAAGTTGTGTGACACAGTGATTGAAGCAAATATCCTCAAAGCAATGAGTTCAATCACGTTTGCGGTACCTTTAGTCGACGATTTCCACCCAGTAAAATTTAAGGACTTGAAGGTACTAGCCGAATTCACACGTGCCCACAAGATGTGGACTCGAGTGGGTGAATCATGGGAGTTACGGAACTATCACCGACCCGACTCAAAGTCCATGCCAGCTTGTCCGCAATGCAGGTCAAGAGATGTATTCGACAAGGTTGTCGATCCTTCTTGGCGCAGCTATAGAAAATGAAGGATGATGTGAAGGAAGACACGCCAAAAGAGATAAAATCTCTATTGGTGGAGTTCTCGGATGTATTCCAAGAGCCACCAGCTGGGCTTCCACCAGAAAGACACATGGGCCACACGATTCTGCTGCAACCGGAGGCGACTCCTCCGTTCAGACCCATGTATCGCCTTAGTCCAGCAGAAAGGCGAGAGACCGAATGCCAAATCAAAGAGTACCTTACAAAAGGGTGGATTGAGCCCAGTAGCTTGTCGTACAGTGTGGCGATCCTTTTTGTGAACAAAAAGGACGGTGGTTTACGCGTGTGTGTGGATTACGGGGCGTTGAACAAGCTGACGGTGAATAATCGATTCCCCTTACCGCGGATGGAGGACCTTTTTGACCAACTCCAAGGCGCAAAAGTATTTTCGTCCTTGGATTTGTCTCAAGGGTACTATCAAATCCGCATCACGGAAAATGATGTGCCTAAAACCGCGTTTCAAACGCACATGGGACATTATCGGTTCCGATTGTTATGCTTCGGGCTTACAAATGCCCTGGCAACCTTCCAAAGAGAAATGAACCGAACGTTCGCCAAGTAACTCACACAATTTGTCTTGGTTTACTTGGACGATATCCTGGTTTTCACCAAATGAATGGAAGAGCACATAGAACATCTGCGCGATGTTCTCGCAATCCTTCGGGAACAGTAGTTCTATGCAAAAGTGAGCAAGTGCAAGTTTGCACAAGATGCGCTCGAATACCTTGGATACATCATCGGCAAGGACGGCATCTGTGTCGACCCACGAAAGGTCCAAGCCGTTGTGGACTGGCCACGCCCCGAAAATGTTGGGCAGATTCGGTCTTTCCTCGGCCTTGCAAACTACTTTCAGCGGTTCATGCAAGGGTATTCGACCCTGGTAGCACCACTAACCAGGCTCACACGAAAAGACGTGCGTTTGGAGTGGACATGTGATTGCGAGAATGCTTTTCACAAAGTCAAAGAGCGTCTATCCACGGCACCCGTCCCAGCTCTTCCGGGTCCATCGCAATCGTAGGAGGTGCGATGTGATGCGTCGGTAATAGGACTTGGAGCCGTCCTGATGCAGAACGGTCACCCAATTGGATACGAGAGCCAGAAGCTCATCCCCGCAGAAACGCAGTACACAACTGGGGATCAAGAGCTCCTTGCGGTAGTACACGCTTTCAAGATGTGGCGTTGCTACCTCGAGCGTGCTGAAGGGGGTGTGACGGTCCTGGTCAACCATAATCCATTGGTGTTTTTCCAAACGCAACCAAGCCTGTCAAGACGACAGCCGCGTTGGAGCGAATACCTGAGCCGGTTCTCGTTCACGTAGGAATATCGGCCAGGACGCATCAATATGGCCGATCCACTAAAACGGACGGCCTGTGGAAGTTAAAGCAACCACGGAAGTTGGTGGGTGTTTTATGGCCATTGCAACAGCACTGGTACAATCACCAGATCCCCCTGCACCTCTACGGCAACCAGCACGAGAGATTATCCATTTCAACGGTCTTGTAAATAGGATCTAGATGGGATACTATGTGCATTCTTGGTTTTGAGACTCTCGAAATTTGGACAAGCACGGCTTGTTGGAGGCTACAAGAATCTTCTGGCACATAGAACAAGTTGTTGTGTCAAACTCGGAAGACCTTCGAACAACGATTATCTCCCAGTTCCACGACCCGCCGGTCGCAGGTCATGTGGGATCCCAAAAGACCGGACAGGCACTTTTGGACCACTATTGGTGGCCAGCATGGAGTGTCGATGTCCGTTAGCATTGCATGACATGCGACCCATGTCTTTGGAATAAGGCTAGTAACAAGAAGCCTGCTGGACTCCTCCAACAGCTTCCCATTCCTAGGACTCCATGGGAGTGCGTCAGCATGGACTTCATTAATGGTCTTCCGGACACGGCCCGTGCCCACAATGCAATACTAGTGGTTGTGGATCTTTTGACGAAGATGACACACATCATTCCTACAACCACTGACGTGAACGCAGAGGAGACTGCTCGTCTCTTCTTTGAGGGTGTCGTAAATTATCATGGCTTGCCGTTGCGCATTATCTCCGATCGAGATCAAGAATTTGCTTGTAAGTTATGGCAAAAGAAGCACGAGTACTTTGGCAGTAAGTCGCAAATGTCGACAGCATTTCACCCTCAAACTGACGGATAAACAGAGGGCATGAATCGCACTCTAGCGCAGATGTTCCGCATGTACGTGGACCCTGCCATGCATGATTGGGACGAATTCCTAGCACCGGAAGAGTTTGCGGTGAACAACTCAGTGAATGAGTCGACACAATTCATACTGTTCATGTTTAACAGTGGTCAGCATCTAGTGGTACCCTCGTCAGTGGTAAAGAGTGGGAGTACAAAAGGGTAGGTTCCTTCTGCTCAAGCCTTTGCTGAGCCCATTGATTCCTTGTTACAGGAGGCGAAGGGTCAGCTTCAAGCAGCTCGGCAACGACAAAAGGCATATGCCAACAAACGTCGCCTGGAGGTCGCCTTTGACATCAGTGACAACATGTTGATTAGCATTCAAAACTTTTGGCTGAAGTCGCCAGGGGCAAGGAAACTTCTTCCGAAGTGGATTGGGACGTTTCCCATCGTGTCACACATCGGGCCAGTGGCATACCGATTGCTACTTCCGCCGAGTATGAAGATACATTACGTGTTTCATGTGAGCCTACTGGCTCCATACACGGCAGTCGGAACCGTTTAGCCACCGCTAGCATTCCTTGCTGCCGACGACCAATACGAGGTCCTTCGCCTACTCTAGCACCGAGAGCGTACTCTTCGGTCGCGCGTTGTCAGGGAATACCTCGTTCATTGGGCCGGTTGTGGACCTCAACATTATTCGTGGGAGCCCGAATCTTAGTTGTCCACAGAGGCGGTCAACGAATACTGGAGCGAGCTTGCAGCTCGCACAGATCGACGCGTGGCGGGAGATACCACCTAAACGCGCAAAAAGTGAACAACATTCCCACGAGGCAGCATTCATGGACAGCGACCATAGGAGGTTGGGGGCGCCCAACACGGTAGTCGCGCGGATGCTCCACCCTAAAGGGGAGAGGCCGCTAGCCGTGTTGACCCACAAGCTGCAGCGTAGGTCCAAGTTCCATGCACATGTTCATGTTTAGCTGGTGATTGAAATTATTAACTTTCTTTCACAATGTTGATGACTCAGTAACTGACAATCCTGCTTGTTGTTCATGAACCGAGATAGTTCATAATAAATGGGGAGGAATGTAGCGAGAGGGTCGGTTCGGCCTTCCCTCCTCGCTAAAAGCGAGGGGTGATTACGCACCACCCCTCGTGCCAACAAAGGCTGGCCGGCAGCCAGCATTTCGCTTGCCGCCGGCTAGCTTGCTGCCGGCCCGCTGGACGGCCGGCGGCCGGCCAAGCGACCAGCCGGCCAACCGCCAGCCATTGATCGCGGCCTCAGTCCGATCGGCGGCTGAGGGCCCATGAGGGCCTCGAGGGCGAGGCCTCGTGGCCTCGTGGCCTCGTGCCCTTGCCCCCGCTCTCCCTCCTTGCAAGCGAGCGAGCGAGGATGAGGGAGGGGGACGAGGGACGAGAGGCGAGAGAACAAGCGCGAAATTGCCAACGTGCCGCGGACGCGACGATTTCGCACTATAACGTCAAAACGTAAATCGAAATTTGTTTGCGACGAATCTTCACATAAAATAACGAAATAGCTTGTGCGAACACACGAGTTTGAGGTAAAAACCCTGGGTTTGGGTCCCAAAACCAGGGGTAAGGCTGAAAACGGAAATGGGCCTCCGAAGACTCGAAGTATTCGAGTCTCCCTGCTCTGGGTCGTTGATGACGATTGCCCCCTTAGTCCTAGGAAGGGGGTATACCCCTGACGCGGACTGAGAATGCAATTCTGCGAACTCTGGCGACGACTTCAGAGCAGGAGCAGAAGGTTCGACCCGTTACAACTTTGGTCTGGGAGCATAAGATATTCTTGGTACTATGTGAATCATTTTTTAATGTTCAACTTCGTTTCATGTGCAAGGGACAGATCAGGCTTATTCTCTATAGGTAGGAGCAAAAGAAGCAATGTACAAGTGATTTACTTAGTCAAAGGGGAGGATGGATGAAACAAGGGCAAATGGGGCCTTCTGTTTTCAAGTAGGCTCAGATAGAACTTAATGTTCCAAGGTGAAGGAGAACGGGATGAAGCCTCCTCCACACTTGACCGTAGCAAATATACAATGTTTTTTAACTGTTACGAGGTGATTTTACATCGGGACATGTAACAAGTGGTGACAAAAGGAGACAATCTTTTTTACGCAAGTGCTGGAGAAGGATAAAGTGAGCATAAATCCCTTTCTTTTGAGAATAAGCCCAATCCTCATCTCAGAATAATAACCCTCATTCGTCCCATCATGGCACAATAAGATAAAGCCTATCCCACCTTAGAAAAATATGTTGCATTTGCCCCGTCTGCAAAGACGTGTTTGAGGTTCAAAAAAGAAAACCCTCTCGTATGTGGAGAGGCAGCATGCCGATGTCGCATGGCATGCGGCATTGACATTCGCAAGTTGGCAAACTGGTCAGCCTTAACGCGTCAGAAATAAGATATAGTTTATGTGGAAAAATTCAATTGCAACTTGGGTTTCGCTTGATATTTTGCATCCAAACCGCCGTTGACATTGGCCTTGGTTATACACCCAAGTTTTGTATCACTCGTCGCAACACAAGTCAAGCGAGCATTTTATTGCAAACATCGTGGGGGGGGGGGGGGTGTGCATGGATTTGGTGGGGAAAATCTAAGGAGCTACAACGTAGATATAGTCTGCCGTGTGCGCTGACGATTAGGAGACATGAGCATGTAACCTTGTTCGAAAGCAATTATAGCCCACGTGATCATGGAACGTGCGAAGCAGCATCGTCAAAAAATTTGCTTTCCGAAAAGAGGATACCTACCGCGTTCTGTACAAAAGAGAGAAACCGCCTTTGTTCCGTTACAAAATGGATTTTTTTCCAGAAACAAAATGGATAGGCTCTTTTTGTCGTCGATATGGTGGATCCTGATTTTGTTTCGTTCGAACAAAGTGACGTTCCTCGCTTTGTTCGTGACGAAAGCAGTAAATGCATATTGTTCTTATTTTTCGGCGAGCAAAACTGGCCACGTGGCAAGAAATCAGATTGCCACGCTGGGTAGCTTTTCAAACCTAGTTCACCTAACTTGGTTTGAAGTGCTTCTGATAAAAAACTATAAAGGAAAGTGCGGGGTACCAAAGAATTTTGGCGGGGGGTCCTAGTGTGACCTCCTCAGCCACCAGCTCTCCGTGAGATTTGCGGAGAGCTCGTGGCTGAGGAGGTGTACAACTATGAACAGTACCCCAGACTCCGATTAGCGATCAACAAGAGTAAAATAAAATAATTTAGTATTGTAAACTATTCCACACTATTTTATGATCATGTGGAAAATTTGGTGCAGCTTCAAACTAGACGTAATAACGTTCTTAGATGTTGGGAGAACATACATGCAAAATAGATCGTCTGATAGAAAACTTCAGCTGTCATTTTCGAATTGACATTTTCACGTTCAGGAGCAACTCGAAGAAATGCATGAGCTCCTGTCCAGCTTCCACCACAGTGAACTCCATTGTTCACCGATCCTTCTCGCTGTCTTTCAAGCTGAAAAAGAAAGGTCTGTCGATCCTTCCTCTGACTTTCGTGGCCGCAGGTAGGAATTGGTGAATATGGGTGAGTACGGGTGAAACCGTTTCGCTCACCCACGCACGTCCGCGACGAGCCGTTCCGCTTTGTCTAGCGTCATCGGACAGAGGACGCAGTGTGTCAAGAGTTGAGTGGATCGATGAAGTGGGTTTAACCTCACTCACCCATTCCCACCTGCGGCCCGTGTCAACACTCGACGTAAGGCTCGCGTTTCGGGTCTAGAGTTGGGTGCATGAGTCAACCGAGTCCAAACGGGCCCGATATCGATGCAGCTCAGTCATTGGTCCGTTCGGTGGGTCCCTCTGGTCCGATTGACGTGACTCGTATGCTTCAGAAGAAAAGAACGGGGATCACGGCACCAATTACTGTTCCCGAATACGGGAAGGAGACTGATGGACAACGGAAGCACTAATCGAAGCCTTAACTGTGCCTGCGTCTGGTACTACGCCGATGGTCATCCGGCAACGGAGTAAGATCGATGGTCTGAATCGCTCCGAAAGACTTGTTGTCCAGCGAATCGATGAGTTTCCGAGCGTCGAATCGAAGGTGTTGGCTTGCCTGGTTTGACGGGCATTATGACTTTCCGGAACGCAATGAATTCAAGCCGCTTTTTCTAAAAGCAATTGAAGCCGTCGATTAGTCGCATCCTCGAAAAGGCCGCTACATCTGTTCGAGGATCTGCCCGGATAAGTCATTGGTGCGAGCTAGGCATCGAATCCATCGTCGAACCAAAGCATCTGTCCGACATATTTGTTGTCACTTTCTTTAGGAGGACTAGTTGGTAGTTTCCAGCCGTGGCCAAGAAGTTGCGGCTTCTGGCGGATGCTATCATGCTTGCGATGCCAGCTGCCATACAGCCAAATTCGTCGTTGTGTTGCTAGTTTGCCGCCCATGGAGAGTCACATGACAGGAAAGGCCAATAACCGATGGTCTCCCTTCAATCGCGAGGGCTGATCTGGCGTAGGTTCATTGGAAGAAAACACTTTGCGGCTGTGTACCGTCCACTCTAACAACAGGTTGCATAACTTCGGCGCATTAACGCCGATGCCGGCCCAGAGATTCCGGTGACTGACCAGCAGTGCATTGCCGGAGTCAGTAGAAACACAGAAGTGGACAATGGCATGGAGCTACAGCCGGGGGATGACCTAGGTTAAGCGCTTAAGCTGTTGGAGTCAACATCTCGCAACTTGCACGTCCCTGTTCAATACTGGGGATTAGGAAGGGCTTCTTTCTGTTAGTGCGAAGTATGGAATTCGAGTAGGAATTCAAGTGAAAAGTGAATTCACGAGCAAATCTTCTCATTCTAGCCAAGGTTTGGGATCCGAGTGCCAGGGTTATCGTTTCCATCTGATCGCAGCAGCTCTCAGAAAAAGTACAAGAAGACACTTCCCTGCAAGCACTAGCACAAGATGGAGGAATGCTGTAGACGTGGGGTCAACACGTTCATGTGCAAACCCTACTTTAGAACCCTTTGCAAAGCTGGCAACTAGTAACACAACATTCCAAAGCTCCATAGCTCCATAGGTTCCATAAATCCATAGGGGAGAGACTAGCGGATCACGTCACTTATCGCCATTGCATTGGAGTCAAACGCTAAGTTGAATATTCTAGTGTGAACCAAAGATCGTTTTTGGTATTTAGCTCCATTTTCTATGATGCCATCATAACAAGTGGGACATGGCATCGTTAGGGCGACTATTGAGGTGTTCCGAAAAAACATAAAAGGCAAAAAACGGCCGTTCTGTTCTAGGTCCTCAACTGATCATTTGCAAGGAACGATGTGTATAATCCAATATCATGATATGTGAAGATATTATTGGAATTCCTTCTCTCATTCCACTTAAAATAAATTCCATACAAAAATCCACCTTTTAGGAGAATTAGCGTAAATTTCCCTATCTAAAAAAGAGTATCTCCATTCACCCGAATGTAGATAACTTCATCACCATTAACCCAAAAATGAAAAATTTCATCACCATTTACCCTGCGTGTCACTTGGACTTCACCATCCACCCCATCTGTTGGAGAACTTGCTACAAGGCACGGATGATCCATAAGTAATGAAAAATACGAATAAGGAATATGGAACACAATCACTCATATTCAACAACATTTTTTATACAACTAAAACAAGATCTTAGAATTTAGATCATCTGTAAAAAAACAAAACATGACTGGTTGTGACAGATGCAATCCCTTTGAAGTTCGAAACTTCATCAAGAATAGATTCGACAAATGTTGAAAGTCACAATGGTCAAAGATTACCTCCCCCCTTCCCCCCATTCATGTTCCCCCACTACGCATGGCCTATTAACTACAATTTTTCCTACATGTTCACTTCCATTACTTTTTTTCACGACCACAACAATGGCTGAGAAGACCTTGCTATCGTGTTAGGACCTTCACGTGCTTAGCTAAACTTGTACAAATGGTTAATCTTGTACAACGTCGAAGGAATAAACAAGTGTCTTTTCTAAGGGTAAATTGATTGTTTACTGAAAATATAAGTACAAGTACAGAGATGTTATGTACAGGTCTCATAGAAGCCCATGTACAACAACATGCTTTGACATTCTTGGCCCTAGCTGAGCACAACGCATTGCCAAGCTCTTGGCCTTGTAAAACGTTTTTGAGTGTGTCTTGTAGGTCAATATGCCTTCAGGAAGTCAGGGTACCTCCTAGCTAAGGTAACAGGATTACCAGGCTCACTACGCCGACAAAGGAGAACTCTAGCATGAGGTGAATCTGAGCACCAAGTTAGAAGGTTGACACGTAGGGGTGGTGATTTATGCTTTTACTCAATTAGAGAACAAAAGTAGGTCATTGTTGTGGATCTTACTGACCATCTTTCATATTAATGCTTGGGCTACTACCTTAGGTAGCAGTCCCAGAAATCTCAGTGATCTAAATTGGTTGGTCCCAATGTTTCCCACTACCACATCATAGATAGTGGTTTCGGTGGTCTTAGATGCAGATGTAGGAAAGTGCCTTTCAACGTTGGAGGCCCCACTAATAATATTAATATCATTTTACAAGGTTTTGTATGCGTAAAATAAACTTTCTCTTGCCCATAAAATGTTGGATAACAGCCTCGTAAGACTATGTACCCCATACTCACTTGTGTTCTGTCGTAGCCATCTTGTCCAATGTTGGACACCAACTTCAGATAGGTGGTCGAGGTTCTTCCTCCACAATGTTGGACCAACTGTAGAAGTCCCGGTCATGCACAACGCCATTTGGATAAGAAACCTAATTTCCTCCGACCTGATGAGTAGAAAATCACCTACAGAATATTCTAAGATAACCAGAAAAAAATCATAACTTGCTATAAAAGGCTTCAAATCATAATCCTACAATGCTGAGGCATAAATCCAACAAGTTTATTGCCATAATCCATCCATTCCCCTTGATAGTTTGCTAGTAATGATGTGCAAACTTCTCCCCATCCAAATGTACTTGCAAGTGAGGAAATGAATTACTTCTTGAGTTTTCATGAGTCTGTTTCTGATGAGAGGGATTTTTTCTTTCTCGGAGTTCTAAGGATCAGACATGAAGTACACTAACTTCATGGGATCCAAGAAACTTGCTTCCCCTTTTCCCCTTTTAGGTTCTTGGATATAATTTTCTCAGTCTCCATTGATGCCTATTTTGGTACTTGGGGTGCTATGTAAAACGCATAGAGGTTTAGAACAACATTTGCCATTATGTTTTCATTTCTCCCACCCATTTTTTCAATTCCTGGCTTCTTATTCTTTCCTGCTTGACAATTGGGTGTCTCCATTCTTGCTTTTGTACCCCTCGTTGACTCCAACTACGATTGAGGTTTCCATGGTCGTCCTGTGCTGTTGTTTAGAATGCTAGCTCATTGAAGGGAATTCGAATGATTACATCATTTATTGGAAAGGACAAAGTCAAGTTGATAGATTAAGACTAATGGAAAAAATGTAACTATTGACATTATGCTCACTTGTACATGGTGTGGGGAAGTCTAACTTCATAAACTTGTAGCACATGTTGCAGGATGGGCACACATTATTGAATTTGTCGATTGATTGCTACAGTTTCATGTTTGCTTGGAGATGGTCCCTAGCCATGTTCTCCCCCTCAAGCAAATTTTGTACTAAGGATTTGCTTTTTTGGAGAGAGTTTTCTCTCGCACTTATTTGGATATGTGATGATTGCCTTGCATAGTGTTAAACAGAAATCACAACATTACTAAGAGGACTCATTTGTATGTTTGTGTTACTCATTTGCACTATACTTTTGTAGTAGCCTCGCTTGCTTTGTTACGATTGTGCCTGCTTGGACATGCTTGGCAGCTCGTCAAGTGTGTTTGCGTTTACAACCTACGTGACTTTACTGACGTTCACCACCTCCACCCGAGGTCACCACACATTGTGGACGCTTTTTGCCCACCATTGTCTCCCACTTTCATTGTTGCTACTGTCATTAAGGCTCACTCTACTCTGAATTTCAATGTCACAATGTGTATATCACAAATCGTGATCGCCATACAAATGTTGGCATTTATCTTTCGTGCCTTTCCCATTTGCTGCAAGCTCCCTTGATCCATAGTGCACAGAAAGGCGTACTCAACTCAAAACATGTATGAAGGAATGCCACAAGTTTTCCGACATGTGGGTGTTTGCATGAGTGAGTAAGTGATCGCTTGCTCAAGTAGGGGACCATGGGTTACTTGTTAGTGGTTGTGTTTTGATCGCTTCATGAGGCGGCAAAGTCATCGACAGTTTTCTTGATTGAGCAACAATGCTATGCTCATGTTGTTGCTTAAAGTGGACTTGGTCCATGTTTATGACGTAGTCCAATGGATTTGTAGTTTTTTCCCCCAAAAAACCCGATACTCAAAATGTGCCAACCAAGATTTTCAAGGTTCTTGTACTTGCTTCTTCTACTGAATCAAACGTTGTTACTGACATGTTTCCATAAGAAGCAGATGCCCTTTTTGTTATTGATCGGTTATAGGTCTAAACCTTGCTGATTTGAAAGGTTATGTTATCGGTGCAACCCACAATTAAATTTTATGCAAAGACTTATGTTCGTCACCCATTCCTTGAAGAATCTGCTGCATGATGCTTGCTCTCATGTCAAAAACTTGATTTGTGGCATGATGAAGATGCTATGATGATCTAAGGTGGGCAAGGAGAAGATTAAGGGTTTTCATTACAACTTGAGTGTCTTTATCGAGAATGACACATGCACTCTACTTTTCTGATGCATATCCCCTTCTACTTCCATTTGTTTTACGTGTGCTCCATACATCATGAAGAATGTGTGCAGGACTTACTACGTGTCGAGAAGCTTGGTGTGGGTGCAAAACGTTGACTTCCATGTGCCGGTGACTTCCTTCATGTTCTGTCAATAGTGCGAGAGTGGGCTATAGGTGAGTATGCATTTCACAGCTTATTTATTGAAGATTTCATTCGGAACAATCTTGGCTAGAAAGTCTACATTTTGCTTTGAAGAAGGTATGTGCACTACCTGAGTTCTACCATCAAGGACCTTTGATCGGATCCAATTTCCACGGATGTCAACACGATTTGTTTTTCCTTGTAATTTTGTGGAATTGGTAAGGTGGATTGCAATTTGTTTTTTCAATGTAGATTTTAGTTCAATGGTTCTAACAAAATCTAGTGCAATCAAGAAGGTTCCTCAAGTAAGTCACCTCTTGTGTGGCAGATGTAGTTGCAATACACTCACATTTGGCAGAGTGGAGTGTGACAATGTTGTGTCAGTTGCTAAACCATGAGATTGATGCACCATATAGGAGGCTCACTTAGCCGGTTGTGCCATAATGACCCTCTTTTTTTCTCTGAAATAAATCTTTATGAAGTTTTTTAGCTCCAAGTCCTTTTGACAATGGAAGCAAAATTATGATTTCTTTGTCAACATCATGTACATGAGTGCACAATCAATTTCTTTGCATGCCTAAGTTGAGCATGCTTTGTCTTTGCGTACATGATTCCTTATAGCATATGTCAAGTGAAGGCATGTGTAGCTAGCAACGTGCATGAGTGATCCCACTCTAATGTAATAATACATTGATATTTCTCCTTTTCTCCCCAGTGCATGAGATATTTATGGGTCAAGGGTGCCAGAATATGCTACTTAGAAACGTCGAATCACTCACAGACCTGGGTGTCGTAGGTCCCCAGATTGAGCTCTAGAGTGCACACGCTGTGGTTACATTCGATGTTCATATTGTAGTAATCAAAGGTCAACATGAAAGTGTTGTTTATCTCCTTGGCTATGATTGTAGGTTTTGCCTGTACATAATCTATAGGGGTGCCAATGATGAGTATTTCATCCTCATACATGAGTGCATAAGAGTGATGAAGAGTTTCACAAGATGAATTTTGGAGAAACGGACGATCATCTTTGGCTGATACTATGAATTTCAATTCTTTAGTAGTGTTTTCAACTTCTTGTACTAAATGAATGGGTGATGTTTGAGGTTGTTGATGCTCTTCATTAGATTAATAACTATTCTACTATCGTTGACGTAGCCTTCAAGATATTCAATGAACTCAATAGTGTGCATCTTTCCATGTAGGAAGGCATCCTTAGAACCAAGCTATTACACCTAAAGTCCTCAACTACTCAAATGGTGAGCATGATGCTTACTGTCATATAGCAACTCGCACGTGTGTAGGGATCAACGAAGTCTGTGCCTTACACTTGTGCAAAGCCTTTTGACACCAGTCGTGGTTTGATCTTGTGAGTATGGCTGCGAGCCTTTATCATGATTGGGAACACCCACTTTATCCTCATAGGGTTGGTAATTTGGTGGTGACTTGATGAGCTCCCACTTTCCTTGCATTTGGTTTTTGTACTCCATGTCTAAGTTTACTTTTCACTCTTCCATATGTTTTCCAATTGGATATACTTTGAGTAAATGGGGGTCAGGTGGGAGATCCTTTATTTGGTGTGAAAGAAGTGCTACAAGTTGTGTTGTAACAAATTCTAAGAGGAAAATCTTGCATAGTTTGAGGAAACCATGATGGTAAGGTTGTTCTCTATCTTTTCATACTCCTTTTGCTCATACATTTATCATTATAGGAGAAATGTGAAATGATGCTTGCTCATAGTAAAGGACGGATATACCTTCCTCGCCCTCTACATATTATCTTACACATGTTCCACTTGGACTTTATGATGTTGTACATCAATCAACTTATTGTTCAGGGTGGGGTGTACAAGTACTAAGTGTGGAGGGGCACACGCATCCACATTGTCTCCTTATGCACTTTATCTAGATGTGTAATGGTGTGTGGACCTGAGTGTGCTAGTGAACATGCTTCCACAAGTGATTTGATGTACGACTTGTAGATAACTTGCAGGAGATCATGGGTAGTTGCACCATTATCCTCGAATGATGTAGGCATGAGATTCTTGAAGAAGATGGCATCACGAGTGACAATAATGAGTTGAGGATTGAACTCCTATCATTAAATGATGGAGGCTGGCCAATGAATAGCTCCCAACATGTCCTCTCAATCTACTTCCTCCTTTTATCTCTTAGAACATAAACAAGTGCCATGTAGCTCAATGTTTGCATCGCTTTGATGTCTAGTTTTCCTTTTGACAAGCCTGAAATAGTGTCATGTGTGGTTCCATTGTGTTTGGTACACGTTGGCGGACCCAAATGGCCTTTGTATGTGCGTAGGGCCACTAGTTGTTTAGTTAAGTACCAATGTCATACTGTCACCCTTGCCCATAATGTGAGCCCTCCTCTTCATCAGCTACCCTAGTGACAAAAGGTTGACGGTAATCTTAGGGATCTTGAGGACATCTTCGAACATCTTGTGAACCTTTTATATACCTCACAACTTCCCATCTGCCTTTATTTCACACTAGCACTTTTTTATTATTATGACTTGTGACAAAACATTTAGTCCTGATTTGGAGATCCTACAAACAAGTCATATCAAACATAATGTGTGATGGGAATCCGATGTTGAGGTACCACACATATGGTGAGTGAGAAAGTCTGTTACTTTGTGTACCTGAGCAATGAAATACAAATGCTTTATAGTTAAACTCCTTGCTCCCTACTTGTTTCCATTTGATTTCTGACTTCTACTCTGATTCCTTTTCCTTGCCTCCATCCTTCTTCTTATCTTTCCCTTTATGTCTTGGTTTCTTTCCCTTGTGACCGCTCTTCTTCCTTTCCTGCTCCTCATCCGTGATCCTCTTTTTGTGGTCTCTTCTTTTGTGGCCAATTGTCTTTTAATAGCGACATTTAACAGTATGCCGTGATGCCATTTTTTAGCCAAAGGACTAATATCTGCTTGCGTGGGGAGTAGATCCGCTAGATGTGTGGGAGGATGCGGAGTTCAGCTTTTGCTTGCTTTTTCACGTTTGCGATGCATTGACGCGATCTACACGCACTACGTAGAAAGGTGTATTTGAAAAAAGGCTTGCTTTATCCTTTGCAAGCTTATAGGCCTGCTCCTCCATAAGGAGAGTCTAACACTTGTACAATTTTGTGAGTTTAGTCGTTTTCTTGAACTTCAACATGTGCGTGACATGCTCCTAGCCGTCTGTTAGTCGCGAATAGAGAAAGGTCATAAAAATGAGTTTTGAGATTATAGTGTTTGTTATAGCAAGATGATCGCATAGGGAAGTTGTCTTGAATTCTGTGTTGTCAAACTAACCTCGGCTAATGTGCGATAGTGCGGTCAAAGGTGGGACTTAAAGGCGTAGTCACCTAACATGTAGGTCCACAATAGGTAAGACTAGGCGTGGTGGGCAGGTTTAGCCATGTTTTCAAACATCTTGATTACCCACAACATGCAAGCACTTGGTTGATTTTCCAAACTCATGTACATTGTTTTGGTGAAGCACCTTAAGCCCAACATAACTTGTGGTTGCAATCTTAGTGGTGGAGGTGAATAGTGCTCATAGTAGAAACCCCACAACGATTTAATTTGGGCCATCTCATTGAAATTGTGAGCCCATTAAAGGACTTTCTCACCATGAAACTGGTCCACTTTGAGTTTGTGTTGTTAGAAGGATACAAAAATTACAGGTACTACACTGTTTAGTTGTGGAAATGGTCTCCTTGTCAATATTGCTGTTATGTATTGTACTGGGATCTGTTTCATGGCTATTGCTATTTGTGGCAAGACGACACTTTAGCATGGCTACTAGTTGAGCATGTTGAAATGCTGCCATTTGTTTCACCAAAGGAACGTGTTGGAACTGAACCATAAATTGTTGTGGCATCCATCCACTTGCAGATGCTCCATTTTGCATCTACTAAGGGATAGCTCGATCCATGACACAAGGAGAAGTTTTCAAAGGCAGATTTGTTGATGATGCCTCTGATGCCTCTTACCATTACATCTATTGGTTTTGTTACCGCTATTAGTGCATTATCAATTGTTTCATTTACTGTTATTGTTGTTGTTCATACAAAGCCAATTTTTGGTGAAGCATCTGCTACAAATACTGATGTTGAGCATTTTTTTGCTACTAAACCAACATGTGAGTGCTACTACTCCTACGTTTGTGATGATTGAGTAGCATGAGTGAGACGCTCTTGCTTTCAAAGGAGCTCTTGTGCTCTAATTTTCTACCTCAAGTCCTCTCTCATGTTCATCAACTTGTCATGCCGATGCTTCTTGTCGCTCCATCTGCTCTGTTTCTTCTGCCAAGAATTTTACCTATACCAGTTTGCATTTTGCGTGATCTATATCATGTCGTCTTTCCTTCTAACCCACATGCAAATTATGAAATATAAATTCATTTTCACGTTGACGAGAACCCTCCCTTGAATTTCAGGCTCCATGTAACTCATGATAAACTTTGTGTTTGTGCAATGTCTCGGTTGCATTGTGAGGTATATGCGTCAACCAACCTGTTGCATACCTTGGTGAGTATCACTTATGAATTTACCATGTGGTACTACTACTTTTACACTAAGTGAAAGCATAAGCATGCTTTGTTACCATGTTACCCCCCTGATCTTTGAATTCAAATTTCATGTTTTTCTTGTTGATCGAATTAGGTACGATATTTCGTTCAATGAATTAAATGGATCACTATAATTTTTATTTTCCCATTTTGTCGAATTTGAGGGTGGAAATACAAAATTAGATTTGTTTCACCCTGGCTTGGCTGATTTTTGTCGATTAGTCAAGTCGTCACTAGTTCAAGTCTTCTCACTTGGAAGAAAAAAACCTTCATTCATGACTGGGATGTTGGTGCCAACATCCATGTTGGTGCCAACATCCACATCGTACAATGTCGGTGCCAACGTCCATGTTGTCAAGTACAGCGTGTACCAAAAACCGGACATCGCCAATCGTCATAATCTTGGAACACAAGAAATACAACAGAGACCTTTTGTCGAATTCAAGGGTGCATTTTTGCACAAATTCAATGAATTAGGAACACATAATTAATTCAAACCCAAAAATGTATGCTAAATCAAGGAGTATATAATTCAGAAAATCTCATCGTCCGAATTCAAAGATGAGGGGGTAGTCTTTTGCATGAACACAGGCTATGCTATCTTGCTAGGACCGTGACGTGCTCAGGTAGACTTACACAAATCGTAAAATGTGTACAAAGCGAAAGGAATCAATGGTTGATTGTTTTTACGGGGGGCAATCGACTTTTAAAGGAAAATGACTTCAAGTAGAGAGATGTTATGGAAATGCCTTATAATAGCCTATATACACCAACATGCTTTGACTTTACTCTTGGCCCAAGGTACGCGCAACACCATGCTAGGCTCATGGCCTTGCAGTAAGAGTCTTGACGTGTCTTGCAAGTTTACATGTCTTGAAGAAGTTTAGGTGCCTCTTAGACAAGCTAGCAGAATTCTGGCTTAATTTAAATGGTTGAACTCTAGGGGTGGTGATTGTATTTCTCCCTCAGGTAGTCTAGATTACTGGGTTAATGTTTTGGTAACTAGTACCCAGTTTTTACATCGTTACTTAGGCTAGTATCATAGTTAGCGGTTCTACTGGTTGTAGCGCTCCTAATTGGGTGGTCCCAATGGTGTCCATTGTTGCATCATAGGCAATTGCCTCGAAGGTCCTAGATGATGATGTAGTAAAGCGCCTTTGAACGTTAGAGGCGTCCTTGATAATGAAAAACATATTGTACGTGGTTGTGCATGCACTAGGCGACCTCGGTATTACATGTACAATGTTGGATAGCAGCTTCGTAGGAATGATTTTCCCATACTGCCTCGTGTCAAGCAGTTTGCAAGTTGTGCAAGGTTGGAGAGGAACCTCGACTTGGTGGCTGAGGTTTTTCCTTCACAACGTTGGACCAATTGTATAGGTCTAGGTCGTGAACACAAGTGTTTAGACTAGAAACCAGATATTCTCTTGCTAGTACATCGAAAAATTCCCCTTGGGACTTTTCTCATTAAACCATTGAGTGAATTCGTAAGTTGCTGTACAAGGCTTCAAATCGGAATCTGATTTTTCCAGGCTAAGGCATAAATTGAGCACTTTTATGACCATATTGTAACAACTTTGACAAGTTTTAACATTAATTTTGCAGATTTTATCCAATATACACATGCATTTGCTCTGAAAAAGATAGATTATCTGTCTTCTCCTAACAAGACATTTTGGCATTTTTCAGATGGCAAAGTTGAGTTGAGCGATTTGTCACTGCCTATTCGTGCATTTCCAGGCACACCCCACATCAACCTCGATCGCAAAACCCCCATGCAAGACTTCAATCTTGCCAATGGTTCAACTCGTTCAACCATTATCAGTGCATTTGCTTGAGAATGGTTTCTTAGTCGAACACTTCCCAGACGATCCATGATATGATAATGATCGGAGATCGCGGCCCCACATCGCGGAGCAGCCCTTCGTCGAAGCGAGCGGGCCTCCGATGACTCTATCATATATATGCTCAGATCCGTCCCAACATTCTATGTCATGAGCTGTCCACCAATTGCCCAGCTGTCCTCTGTCCCTCACTCTCTTTTATGTCCATCATTTCCACCTCTGAATCCTCTTTGCGTCGGCCTCGAGACTCTCACGGCCTTCGCTCCTCACACAGTTCGGGCTCAATCCGCTGAGGCGACAGCGACTTCGAGGATTGACCATGGTCACACCTGCATCCATGGTGGCGGACATGCGCCACCGCAAGCAGGACTGCAAAGACATGCAGCACCAGCAGCAGCATGAGCAGCGCAAGCCCACTCGCCAGACCCCCACCCTGAAGCTCAGCACCTCTTGGAGCACGGGGAGGCTGCCTCTCGACGTCGTCGACAGCAGCGGCAGCGGCGGCGACGTCGGGGAGAATGACAGTGGCGGCGCCCCGTCGCGAGGCGGCACTTCCGCGAAACACGGCGGAACGCCCCGAACGCTGT